>PVLD010016135.1:0-46038 GCA_004027595.1 Dinomys branickii | reverse complement strand
ATTAAATGGCAACATAAGCAGAACGCACAGTTGGAAAATGAGGGTCAGACTCATTCTTTTTCATTCATCAAGAGAGGATTGATATACTCAAAACCTGCAAGTTCACATCCATCCATCTTCCTCACAAAGTCCTTTTCACCTGGAGTGCATGGACAGGTTTATTAGTAAACTGAGGATCAAAGTTGTCCAAACTGCATTCTCCAGGAATATTCAGTTTAAAGGGAGGACCACCTGCTTTTGCTCCATCAGGTCCCAGCCCACATTTTGAAAAAATGGATGGTCCTGAATGTCAGCAAATCCTGTTTGAGGATGACAACCCAATCATTCTTTGGGGTCCTTGTTCAGAAAACTCTGCAGGACACTTGCAGCTTTTTCAAACAAACATTTCAGGATGTAGAAGCTATGCAAAAGTACTGTTGGTTCAATTATGAAAAACAGATCAGATTTATGCAATGAAAGTTGGGAAAAAAAGTGTATCAACTTTCATCGAGTACAGAGAGAGAAGCATGTTTTGGATCAGGCAGTGAATCATCCTTACTTGTTAGACTGCACTCCTGCTTTAAGATAGAAAGCAGACTGAGTTTTGCTAGATTACATAAATGGAGACCTCAAGTTTCATATGCAGCAACAAAGAATAATTCCTGAACCACATACCAAGTTTTGCTCTGCAGAGATCAGTTTAGCATTCAACTATCTTCACCAGCAAGGGATACTTTATAGAAACTTGAAATTAGACAATTTGCTTCTGGACTCAGAAGGACGTATTAAGCTATTGCATGTGTAAAGGAGGACTAGACTACATAAAGGCCCACAAAGGAGAGGGGAATCCCCGAATGTGGGGTGGTGATGTCTCTTCCCATCATCAGGGTCTATCAGGTAGAGGTGTGGGTCATGGATGTGCTGGGGAAGAAGGGACCATAGTAGGGTTCACTGCCCAGGAAAACTGGCACAAAGAACTCAGGGAGCGAGTGTGGCCTGACTGCCTGTACTGACCACACAGGCCAGAGTTTGGCATAGCTCCCTCCGAAGTGCTTTCTAGTGGTGGTTGGGCCAGGGTGGGTGGACACTAGGTTTCTTAGTGGTTCTTGGGGCCTGGTGGCTGGGACTTGGTTTTCCCACCCTGGACTCCTGTGGCTCTCTGGGATTTCTTTTTTTTTTTGGATCAGGAATCAATCTCAGGACCTTGTGCTTGCCAGGCAGGCGCTTGTGCCACTGAGCTATATTCCCAGCCCTCTGGGATTTTTGTGCCCAGCGCTGAGGAGGTCTGTTGAGAACTGCTGGGAGCCTCTGGGCTCAGTGAGATTTGCCCTGGGACCTTTGTCTTTGTGGTGCCATTTTGGGCTTGGAAAGACTTCACATGGCACATTGTTTTTTCTCCGTCAGTCTTGGACAATCCCGGGGTTTCCATGACAATTGTGTGGCTCCTGCATCATGGCTTGTGGTATCTGGGTGGAGTCAATCGTCTCCTCAGCCTCTCACATGGACTTTCCTTGCCAGGGTCCCGAGGCTGCGGCCTTGAGAAGTGGGGAAGCAGCCCAGCATGTTCGCCATTGCCCATCTGTGGCCAAGTGAGCTCGGGAGACGGCTGTTCCTACATTGTGATGCCTGTTACCAGGGTTCCAAGTTCTGTTTGGATGGGTTGCTGAGGAAGTGAGGTCGTGTCTTGGGGTTCCACACCTGGAGTCCCCTCTCTGATAAGAAAATCCTATGACTCATCTTTCTCTTTATACTAAATAAATTAGTGGCTACTTAAAAAAAAACTAAAAAAGTTAAACTACCTTTAAAAACTACTCCATTACAGCAATTTAAAACAACAATAAAAAAAAACAACAATAAATATGTATTATCTCTGACAGTTTCTGTGGGTTAAGAATTCAGGACTGGCTCACTGTGTTTAAGTGGTTCTGATTTGTGTTTCTCATGAGGTTGTAGTCAAGATGCCATATTTCACTTGAAGGCCTCCCTAAGTCTGTGGATCCACTTCCCAGGTGGCTGGATAGCAAACTGATCTGGCTATTTGCAAAACGATTCAACCTCTTCCCATGCAGACCTGTCCCTAGAGCTGCCCAAGTGTCCTGACAACACTATAATTGGTTTTCTCAGAAAGATCAAGGTCAAAACTGCAATTTTTTTAATGACATAGCCTTGGGAGACACATGTCATCACTTCCTCAATATCCCATTGGAAATATAGGTCAGCCCCATGGAATGTGACGGGCGGGGCGGGGGGAGCGCACAGAGGTAGGGTACCAGGAGGTGAGGATCACTGGGAGCTGTTGTGGAAGCTGACTACCGCTGTGTTAGTCACTCCTTATCCCTGAGATGCAGGACCTAATCCCCACAACTTAAAGGAAGAGAGCTTTATTTTGGCTCACGTTTTTAGCTCATGATTGCCTTACTCTAAGAAAGCAGTGGTACAGTACAGGACAGCGGCTCATCCCATAGCGGCCAGGAAGCGGAGAGAGAAGGGCAGAACCAGGGAGGGAGACACACCCCTGCAGCCATGTCCTCATGTACCAGCCCCTTCTGACCAGGTCCTGCCCCCAAATAGCACATTCAGCTTCTGAGCTTACCAGCGATTGAGTCCACAAGGAGCACAACAGTCCCAGAATCTAAACACCCTTCACACATATGAGAGTTTTGGAGAACATTCTAGGTCTGAGCCATAGCAGCTACAGTGAGAGATGTTCCCATCAATGAAATGACTATGTTGGGTCATGGGTAAGTTGTTCATAAGTTTAGACTTTCTCAGTCCCATTGACCTATGCTTTAGGGGACTTCTGTTGGTCTTTATTTTTTCATTCCTCTTTGTGTTCTAATGTAATGGAGCTAACTAGTAAAGTATATTTCTCTTTTATTATAGGTTCGGGTATGCAGTTTGTCACTACATCAAGGGTAATGATAACAGCCAACTTGTGTGTAGCATTCGCTGTGCGGTGGACACTTTCCTTAGCACTTTATATACAGAGGCGACCAAAGAATATATATATACACTTCAGGAAAAGAAAAACTTGTATAAATACTTTAATATTAAATCTATTGAGACATCATGAGAGTAATACAAGTTACCTTTGGCCTCTGCAATTGCAAGAAATGCTCAAAGTGGTGGCCATGAGCTTCCAGACATTTATGAATGGTGATCTGCTGCTTGGGGAACCTTGGTCATTGAGACTGCTGCACATGGATTTTTAATTTCTTCTCTAAGGGCCGGCTGTGTAGTTGGTTTTCTGTGATATTTGATGTCCTCTAAGGCTCCCCATCCGAGGGTAATACCATCTGCTGAAAAATATCATACTACGTTTCTTTTCCTGAAGTGTGTACACATTTTTGGCAGACTATATATTAACTCATTTAACCATTTAATAAACGTGGGAGGGGAAGAAACTGTAGGAGACAGAAGTTGCTGTCTCCCCCTTTACAGGTGAGAAAACAGAGACACACAAAAAACAACTAATTTTCCCAAAGGCTATCCATCAAGCAAGTACCAAAGGAAGGGCTTGAGTCACAGCAGTCCAAAGAATGTTTGTTCTTAATCCCCACATTTGACCATCAGCAGAACGAAGGTAGCAGGTCAGATGAGGCCTAGGTGTGCCCACACGCTCACAGGGGGTTAGGGAGGGCCAGTGGTGGAAGGCTACAGAGTACCAATGTGTCAGGGTGGCAGCAAAGGAAGAACTTGGGGAAGGCATGGGACAGGCAAACTGAGAAGTAGGGAATGCAGCGGGAAACAGGGGGGTACTGTAAGTCAGAGGAGAAAGGAAAGAATTTGGTCGGAGCAGTCCAGACCACAAGTGGTTGAGGAGGATGAGGATGCCTGAGGTCCTGGTGGAAGCAGTGGTGTGTGGCAGCCAGACTACCATGGGTTGGGAGTGGGTGGCAGGTGCAGTAGCAGAGAAAATGCAGAGAAGGGCCATCGGGGTGGGACAAGAGGGGACAGGGCAGATCTCAGCCTGACTCCTGGCCTCTTAGCCAGACCAAATCAAGCAGAATCTGCCAGGCAAAGGCTTGTTCTCAATCCCAGCAGGAAACCCCCAACCCAGCAAGTGCCAACTGAGGCCTGAAGACACAAATATTTGCTCGGCTTCTGCCCTTCTTGTTCAAACAGGGCACTCAGGGGAGGGAGGCTCCTGCTGCTCTGCTGCTGCTGCTGCTGCTGCAAGGAAGTGAGAAATCAGCGAGGGTGGAAGAGTCTGAAAGAGGAGCGAGTGCTCTTGGGGCCGCCAATAAATTCTCCAGGCTCCCAAGCTACTGGAATCCATTAGCTCAACAAAGAAGCTAAATAATGCCCTGGCTCCTTTATGAGACATCTGTTCAAATAAACACAACCTTTCCCATCATATCAGACTCCGTCACACTTCCTCCTGCCTTCTCTGTTCTGACTGCAGCTGAATCAGTGATTTGGGGTTGTGTTACTGTACCCCAGACCCTAAGACTGCATGCTATTTCAAGAAAGTGTGTTGTTACATCTTGACCATGACCACAATTGTGTGTTACCTTGGTGCTGTGATCTTGTGATCTGTGTGGGTTTCTATTTGAAGTGTGTAAAAGTCTGTGGATGATGCTGTGGTCTTAGTTACTGGTTACTCTGTGTGTGTGTGTGTGTGTGTGTGTGTGTGTGTGTGTGTGTGTACTCACAACACTATCCTGCTATGTCAGTCTACTGTGTGCTGTGTGACAATGTTGTTCTAATAGTGCTTCTTTCCACGCTGTGGCAATTTGTGTGCCTGTGCATTACTGTGAGATGGTACACTACTGTGTGTGAGTTTGTGGTTTACTGTGAAATAGCATCTCTGTGTGCATGTGTTTGTGAGCGCACACACTAGCTGAATTTGCACAATAAAATGACTGTGTATTGCTCTGCGAGTTGGTTAATGTGTTCCACACAGCGAAGTCAGGGAACACTGTGTTTTAGTAGGATATCTTAGCGCTGCTCATCTGAAGGACTTTATCTCTGTTTCTTTTCCAAGTATACTACAGCCACACTAAGGAGCATGTGGCCAGGTGTGGCAAATGTGCATGGATGTTGGTGGGGCACCATTTCTCAATTCCTGGATGAAGTCCAAACCCTAAATCTTAGAAAGGCTCTGTCCAGATCAGAGGTAACACCCAAGAATTTGGTAGCTAGAGGACAGAAGGACCCCAGAGGAAAGCAAGGTGGGCAACAATGGCAACCAAGCCTAGGAAGCAAGCAGTCAGGTGGGAGCAAGGGAAGGGCCTGAATATTCAGAATTGACCTGCAAACCCTTGCTACTACCAGGATGCAGTGGAGTGAGGCAATGTCCATGTGTATCAAAAGCACTAGGGATGTTTGTTTAAATGCAGATTCCCAGGCCTGTGGCCAAAGGCTGGCAGCTGGGCCAGCTCTGGTGTCTACATTTTAACAAGAATACTAGGTAGTCAAGGGAAGTGCACATTAAGAAATGTAGGATCTCAAAAAACTACTAGGAAAAGATTCTTGGAGCATGAAACTCCGTAAGAAGCTAGAGATGAAGAAGAGGAAAGTAAAAGAGGAAAGAATGGAGGAAGAGGAGAAAACACAGAAGGGTGATGTAGGTTTAGGTGCCCAGTCCACGTCTCCTGAGCCTCACATTCTGGCTCTTCACCTGAGGACTCTCTCGGCCTGTGGGTAGCCAGAAGTACTCAGAGCAGCCCCCAGACAGCAGTGGATGGGAGTGAAGACTAATCTCCGCTCCCTCTTTCCTCTGGCCGTGTAACTCAGAGATGTGTTACGCTGCCTCTCACAAGTCCTCAGGGGGTTCCCAGTTGCCCACAGAGATACCTGCTCGACAACACCTCTTCCACTTTTGTGGTTCTTTTCCCTTCCTTCTCTCACTTGCTTACTCTCCTACTGGCATATACATCATTGTCTCAGGGGTAGTTTCCCAGGGAACCCAGCCTAGGACAGATGAGAAGACACTATAAAGGTCCCCAGCTGGAAGAATCCAGGGGTTCTGGGAATTGTTGCTCAAAGGGAGAACAATGTGGGGTGGGAGGAGTGCTTGTCTCCTCCTCTCATCAAGTGTCTCCTTGAAGAATACATGGCTGAAGTTCTTGAAATTCTCTCAACTCACCTTCTTTCTCTCTGGTCTTTAAAGTACCTGTCAATTTGGCCCTCAGAAGTCTCCTCTTGCCTTTGTGTTTGCTCTCCTATGGTGGCCCACCCTCACACTGTAGGGTGTACTTCTGTTCCTACTTTTACTTGGCCCGAACTTGCTCTGCAGAGCCAATTTCTTTTGTTACTTTTAATAAAACTTTGCTCCTGCTAAAAAAAAAAGAAATGATGGTTTATATCTAGATATCCCCCCAAAGTATCATGTACTCATAGGTGGGGCTTTGGGAATAATTGGTCCTGGGTGTGATATTAGATTAGTCCACTGATTGGTTTAGCATAGCTCTGGGTGTGGATAATGGACTAATGGAAGAGGGAAGACCCACCCTGTGTGTGGGTGGCACCAACCAATGAGATTTTAGCATGGATGGAATAAAAAGAGAAAAAGGAAGGAAGTATTACTGCTTCTGCCTGCCCTGCCATGGACTGTTTCGACTCTGCCATATCCCTCTGCTGTGTCACCCTGCCTCAGAGCCAGCTGATTATGTACTAAAACCTCTACACACTGTGAGCTAAGATAACATGTGGGCATCAAGTATTTTGTTCCAGTAATAAGATAGAAGCTAAGACATCTCTGTTACCAAAGAATTGTTCACGAGGCCACAGGCTGTTGTCCCCTGCCTGGCAGCAACAGTTCCTCCTATAGACACCTTTCAGAGCCACCCTATCAGCTCCTGGCCTGGGGTGCAGCACCAGGATTGAGCAGCACCTGCCAAAATTCCAATGGTTCAGGTTCTGGAGGCCTCCTTCCAGCTCCATCTGGAGGAATTCCTTTGTTTGAACTATTTGGAAGCCCTGTCTGCCTGGTCAGATGTTGCTATTCTCTGGTAAACCCAGCCTGCCTCCCTCAGCATCTGCTTTGGCCGTTTCCTACAGGAATGTGCTGCATGATAAAGGACCCCTCTTTGAAGGGACCCAGCTGCCCAAAGGTCAGCCCCTGTGAGCAAAGAATTCTGGCTTTGTCCTCGGGTCATTTCTGTGACCAGTGCCCAGCCCTTCTCAGAAAACATACCCCTCTTCCAGCCTTCCCTCCAGCACTGGGAAGTGGGAGTTCCAGGTCTCATCCATGGATCCACTGTCTTCACAAAGCAGCAGGCGCATTTCATTTCAAATGCACCCCTCCAGATGAATGAATAGCTGCCTGGAGCATCCTGGAGTAGGATGGATTCTGAAGCTGTCTGGACTAAGAGGAAATTGGTGATATCCTGGTGCCTGAGGAGGACAATGGTAACAGGGGAGTGACTCCGTGTTGTCCTAGAGCCTGGAGTGGGGTATGGGCTGTTGAGATCCTGTCCTAAATTTCCTTAACCATCTCTAAACTCATCTCACATTTAAGTAGACAGTTCAGGGCCTTCTCACCCTAAGTACCGTGTTCTCAGGGTTCTTCTGATGCCCTGAGAGCTGATGCCATCAGTTCACAGAACAACATAGAAGTCCCAGAGCATTAGCACCCTCCCAGGAGGCAGCCATCCTCAATCAGTGAAGGATGAGAGTCAGTGGATAAATGTACCAGGTTTCTCTGCCCTTGGTGGACAGTTCCTCAGAAAGTCCCCAATACTTAGTGGCATCAACTGTTTGCCAATACCAGGCACTGAGATTGAGCAAGGGGACACAGGCAAGTAGAAAGGCCCAGCCCGTTGGGTCATGTGGACAACTAAATGTGTGATGTTAGCAAAGTGTGACACAAAGCAGGAGAGTGGAGAGGGTGGCATTTGCCTGTGCATGAAGAGACCAGGGAAGATTTTCTGAAGGTAGAAATGGGGGCTGGCTTAGGGCAGCAATTATTCCTTGTACTTGATGTCCATGAAATAATGTCAGATCTCCTTCCAGGAGGACTGTCCTCACCCTGTTTTAGTTACTTTCCTTTTGCTGAGACACAATAGCCAATACTCACAATTTAAAGGATGAAAAGTTTATTTTGGCTCCCAGTTTGTAGAGGTTTCAGCCCAGAGTCAGGTGGCTCCAAGGCAGGGCAAGTTGGCAGAGGGGCATGGCAAGGGAGAAATGAATGACGGCAAGAGGCAGAAGCAGTCGAGGGAGAAAGAGGGACACACACCCTTCCAGGCCATGCCCACAGTGACTCACCTCTTCACAACAGGCTTCACTTCCCAAAATCACACCCAGCTATAAACCCATCAGTAGACTAATCCAGTATCACACGTCCATGATCCAGTCACCTCCCAAAAGCCCCATTTTTGGGTGCATGAGGCTTTGGGAAGACACCTAGGTATAAAGCGTAACATCCCCTACATCCTGCACTGAGTCACATCCCCTGACATTGGCTGCTTTAGCTGCAGTCTCTCCTTTGGGACACTCCATGGTTCAGGGCTATCCGCATGTGTATTTGACCAGACACCTGACTTCCGCACTGGAACACAAGCTCCATGAGGACAGGGACTAGGCCTTTGAGTGCTGCCTTGTCAGACCCAACACCAAGTACACCTCCTTCCCATGCCCTTCACCACTGCCCTAGACCTGACTTCTCTGCCTGTCACCTGTCAGCTGTACTGAGCTCCTCACTGGTCTCCCTTCCCGTCAAAGCCGCTCTGCACACACTGCTTCTCCACTCTTGGCATCTACAGCCTGCCTCCTTTCTTGTAGCAGAACCACTTCTGACCCAGATAAGAAGGGCTGGGTACCCACTCCCACCAGTGGGTCCCAAATGCAGGAGGTGGCATTGGTTCTACTGTCTTAATTGTTTATAGGTCCCAGTTAAGTTTTGGACATTTGCATCACCTACTGGGCCACAGCCTTAACTCAGTGTCGTGGAGTACAAGGTGGTAAGCTGAGGTAGCACCTCATCTTTTTAACTTTCCAGATACCTTCTTCTTGGGTATCTCCACCTCCAGGAAACCATATTAGATGTCTCCCTTTTGTACCTCCAGAGATCTGTGCTTCCCCTGGTCTGGCAACTCAGCTCATTCATTTGTTCACTCATTCGTTCATTCAACAAGACTTGTTAAGCCTCTCCCTACCATGTGGGAGATAGTGTTCTAGGACTTGGAATACACCTGTTTTAGGAGTTGGAATTTCCCTCGCACAAAATAGACATTTCTGCCCTCATGAAGCTTCATTCTAGCAGGGAGACTGATCATGAAAAAGATTAAATAATTCTCATATGTGTTAGGCCAGGTAGTGCTATGTGCTATGTAGAAAAATGAAACCAAGGTGAGTGCCGAGGATGGGTGCCTACTGTAATTTTAAAAGGGCCAGGGAGTGGCACTAAAGACTGAGGGAGGTAGACGAGTGAACCTCGCAGGTGCTGGAGGAGAGCGAGGCAGGCAGGGGCAGCTGTCAGTGCCAGTTCCTGGAGTGGGAGAGTGGTGGAGCGACAAGCAGCAGCAAGTTGGGTGATGGAAGAAATAGAAAGTAGGCAGATCCTGCAGGGCCTTGGGGCCACTGGAAGGTCTCTGGCCATTGCTCTGAATGAGGGCGGGGCAACTTGGAGAGAATAGAAGACAGGATCTGCCTTACATAGTATCACTCTGGCTTCTGTGCGGAGTGCGGTCTGCAGGAGGGGGAAAGCAGGGAGCGGGGACAGGAGGCTGTGTATGACTCCAGCCAAGTGAGCTGGTGTTAGTCACATAAAGTGCACTGACAGTAGCATAAGGGACCTAACTCTGGATGGCAGATTCTTGACCAAAATCACAGGCTCCAAGGTGAGACTGAAGGATGTGAGTTCAGACAGTCATTGTCATGAGTGGCAGGGTGAATGGGGTAGTACCCAGGTCAGGGAGGCTCAACTACCCCCCCCCAAGTACCCCCAGTGTTCCCACTTGAGCTTCCTTCCAGCTCTTTTGGATGTTAAGAACACAGTAACTTTTTGAGCCCTTAAATCTCAGGTCCAGGCCAATCTCCCAAACTTTGGTGCAGCAAGGACTCCCATAAACTCTGGCTTTGACTAGGTAAACTCACCCTGTACTCAGTGGACCCCCATTAGTCTACTTTGAGGTCTCACATTTGCTTATAATACCAGAATGTCACTTGAGTGCAAGCATTTATCTCCACCCCGGTGGGGTAAATATAGCATGTACATGCTTTTCTCCTGCACCCAGGGCAGATATCACTAATCATGACACTCCTCCCACTGAGGTAACACATTACCTTCAGAATTAGGGGGTCCTGCAAGCTGCTGCCAAATGACTGGGAAACCCATTTACATTTCAGCAAATATCTCAGAGCCTCAGATGATAAAGATGGCCATGACTGTGGTGATGACAGTGATGATGTTTATTATATTTCCAGATGAACCTTGTGGTTTGAGACTTGCAAAGCACTGTCAGCGGTCCTGTCTCTCCACAGTCTATCCCTACATCCACAAAGAGAGTAACTGCATTGCTCAGGCCTCTTAAAGTTAAAAGTAATGGGCTGGGGATATAGCTCAGTGGAATAAGTGCCTGCCTAGCAAGCGCAGCGTCCTGAGTTTGATCCCCAGTACTGCCAAAAAAAAAAAAAGGTAACACTGTACTTTTTTTTCTCAATTATGCTAGACAAAAGCTTCGTTTGTGTCTAGACTGAAGTCATACCTCTGTCACTTGGGTCCACAGGGTTGACCCCCCCATATTACATGGACTCAGTAGGTTAGCTGGAAAAAGGAGGGGGCAGGTGGTTCTCTGAGAATGGGTTATAACATGGATGTGGTGGTGCACACCTGTAATGCCAGCTACTCCAAGTCCAAAACTAACCTGGGCAACTTGGCCAGACCCCATTTTAGTTTGGGATTTTTTTTTTTTTTGTGGTACTGGGAATTGAACTCAGAACCTTGTGCTTGCCAGGCAGGTGCTGGGCCACTGAGCTATAGCCCCAGCTCTTTATAGATGTTCTTTTGTTTTGTTTTGGTTTGGGTACTGGGAATTGAACTCAGGACCTTGCACTTGCCAGGCAGGTTCTATGCCACTGGGCTATATCCTCAGCCTTCCAGACACCATTTTAAAATAAAAATAAATTAAAAGGTGGACTTGCCTAGCATGTACAAGGCCCTGAAACCAAAATGTGGCAGAGCCAGTGGGGAGTTCTAGAGGTACAAAAAGCACAAGTGTTTCCTATGTATAGACATTACAATAAGATTGAACTTATGATTTAGGAAAGTAAGAAATTAACAACAATAGCTACTAAAATTCAACAATTCTAACAACATACATAATAAGAGCTACCTGGATGTGATCTTTCTTTCTCTTGAAAAATCAAGACAGATATTAATATTTTCAGTTTGCAGTTGAGAGCAGGTCACTAAAACCCTAGGCACCTCAGCTAAGGGGATTACTGTACCTGCCCCTCTCACCCATCCCCATTTTGCAGAGGAAGAGAAGGGTTGCCTCAGAGATGGCCGGTGCCCATCCAGTCACACAGCAGTATATGGAGAGACCAGGACTGGAGTTTATGTCTCTGCAACTCTAAGCTCGGGTTGCTTTTCTCAGCCTGGCCCAAGAGCTGTTTCTGTCAGATTAAATCAGAAACACCCCCTCACTGCCTTCGAGAGAGCCCAAGGTGAAGCCCTCTGAGTGGATCCTCAGTAATGTTGGAGACAGCCTCAGTGTCTTTCTATCCAAGTGGACAGATGTGGCCTCCACCAGTGTCTGGTCTGCCCCAAGCCTGGGCACAGATTCAGAGGGCACAGTGGTGGCAGCAGGAGCAGGGACCCTCCCCGCCCAGATGGACTCGCCCAGGTGGAGCTGTCCAGCACCCTCCCGTGCAGACAACAGCAGGAGTCCAAATAGGCAATTAATTACTGCCTGCCGGCCGCTGCTTCCCTTCTCCTCTGCTCAGCCGAGTGTGTAATGGAAATGGGACCAAAACAGACTTCCCTGCCCAGAGGGAGCCTGGCCTGCCCAGCCAAGGATCAGCTCCAGGGAGAAGGGTGGGGCTGAGACACGGGGGTGAGTTTATTAAGACGGTGAGCTTCCCCGGCCCCTCACCTCTCACTTTCCTGGCCTCTTGGCTGCAGGAAAGTCTGCAGGGCCCTCCCCCTAGCTAACCCCACCCTGGCAGTCTGAGTATAATGATATTGTGGATATTAATCTTAGACAGTATTAGCAGCAGTGTGTTTGTTAGGCGGCATCCTACATCTTTACAAGAATAATCTCTGTAAATCCTCAAAGCAGCCCTCTGATGTAATTTGTAAGCCTATTTTATTGATGAAAAATGTTGAGACCCAGTGAGGTAGAAAGGGCTTTAAGAGGGGTTAGAGATGGATCCATTTATGTCATTTGGTCTAGGCAACTTACTCATCTCTGTTCCTCAGTTTCCTCTTCTATAAAGTGGTGATGATGGGCTTTGTCTGCCGTAGAGTTGTTAGGACAGTGTTTGATGTGAAGCATCTAAAAAGAGTAACTGCATTGTTAGAGTGCAGGTGCTGTTAGCCTTGTTCTAAAGTCACAGTAGAATAGTGAATGTTCAGGTGCATAGAGCAGGCACGTACCATTTGCCCCAATGTGCATGACAAACATCACAAGTAACTAAGTAACTTCATTCACAAAATTTCAGGCACTTTCTGAATCAGGCACTATCTCAGTCTGCCTTCTGCTTCCTTCACCAGCCAACAGGATCAGTTGGGTGGGTATCACTTTCTGATCTTTGTATTAACGGGAATTTCTTTTTTGGTCTTTTTGAAATGGGGTCTCACTGTGCAGTTCAGGCTGTCCTTGAATTCACTTTGCATCCCAGGCTGGCCTCAAACTTGTAGTGATCCTCCTACCTCAGCCTCCCAAATGCTGGGATTACAGGCGTGCTTTAATGGGGACTTTCGTTTGTTCCCAGAAAAGGCATTGAAATTCTGATGAGGAACTTGCTTTTATACAGTGTAGACACACTCCCTGCTAGGGATCCAAACTAGTTGAAAAATTACTGCCTCTGAATGGAGGAATTGATCCCCCTGGACACCCAGATGGGCAAGTTGGCAAGCATAGGGTCATGAAGTAGCAATGAAAAGAAAAAACTGTCCAGATCAATCGCATGCAAAAGGCAAGCCACAGAAACTAAATCGAGACAGGCACCATCCCCTCCTCATTCCTAGCCTGTTAGGTTGCTGGGTCTGGCCCATCCTCTGAACCCTAAGGAAGAGGGGCTAGGATAATTCATTTCTCCACCCCAGCACCAAGCATGGGGCCCAGGACAGAGCAACAGGTCGGTGAATGCCGACTAAAGAAATCAGTGAGCAAACCAATAAATGAATGACATGGCTGTTTGGAGGAGCTGTAGAGTATAAAGCTTTAGAGAAAAGAAGGAAGAAGACATACAGACTGCTGCCTATTCTTGGGTCCTTAAAATACTGAATAATTTCTGTAGCTTTTGTGAAAATTCTAACTATATATAGATAGTTAAGTAACAAAAAAGTGTATAAAGGGTGTAGTGTTCATCTTACGTATTAAAAAAGGATGAGGAGAGCCAGGCGTGGTGGCACAGGCCTGTAATCCCAGCACTCGGGAGGCTGAGGCAGGAGGATCATTGTGAGTTTGAAGCCAGCCTGGGCTACAAAGTGAGTTCAAGACCAGCCTGAACTGCGTGGTGGGACCCTGTCTCAAAAAGACAAAAAGTAAAATAAAATAAAACAAAAGGATGAGGGTAATAAAAGCACATGTCTGAAGTTGTTTACAGAGTTGTACTGCGGGAAAGTGTATAAAGGGTGATTGGGTGAATGGACAACAGGGAGGGAGCGCAAGAGAGGAGCACTTTCCACCAGGTGCACTTAATTTTAATTTTACTTTCTGAATCATGTAAAATAAAGAAATATATCAAGGAAAGGAAAACAAGCAAAAACACAGGAAAGTCAAGAAAATGCCAAAGGAGAGTCTCCTCCTTCCCTGATGCATGGGGGAGGGAGAGGATGCTTAGTTAATGCCTAGTTCCAGCTCATCTCCTCAAGGATTCACTGTAATTAAGGGCTTGGAGATCTTCTCACCTATTGATCTTGGACCTGATAGCATTAGATGAATTCCCAGGAATCTCGAGCTTTCTGAAATCGTTTCTTTAAACTCCACATCTCTCTTGTTGGCAGCCTGTGGTCTCTGTGGGCCCCTATGAGGCTGAAGTGGAGAGTTGGTGATAGCCCCCAGGGACAGAGACATCAGGAAGAGCCTGTAGGGGTGGGTGTCAGAGACTGACCTGGAGAGGGAGGGGAAGAGGAAAGACTCACAGGCCTGAACTCCAAAGGCCGAGGAGACAAAAACAGGGAAACTTTAACCCTGCCCGTGTTGCACCTCTCTCCAGCATGTACCTCAAGAGAAGCACTGAAATGTCCAGCTCTCAAATGTCCAACTCGTAGAAAGACCCTCACTAGCTGTTGAATTGCTCTGAGGGATCCTGCAAGGACAGGCTCTGACATCAGGATGACATTTGTGACAGTAGGTGTGGAAGTGGCCCGAATACTTTCCAGGAGCATTGAACCCTGAGAGCACCAGAGCTGAGCTCCAGCACCACGAACTGGGAAAACAGGGTAGAGAGTGGAGGTCTTCAGGCCTGCGCCTGCCGGTGGAGTTAATGCTGAAGCCCAGCGGAGGGGCCAGAGCTGAGTTTGGCTGGCCCAACTGTGAGGCTCCAGGGACAAGCATCTCTCTGTCTTTGAGATATAGACTCTGAGACCCCGCACAGGGACCTGTGACTTTTTTATTCCTGGCACTGAGGGAGACGCACTGCCCCAGGCCCGCGGTACACACATTTGCCTGACTTTTACACCTTAGCCTGGAGGAGGCTTCTTAATTCTTTGTTGACCTTCGTGTTGATACGCAAGGCAGCAAAGGCTATGCTCCCCTAAAAAGAAAACTCCAGCTCCGGTCTGCAGTCACAAGGATCTAGGGAATGAGGAGGCCCACGGCAGGCTATGTAAAGCTCCGTCCTTTCAGCATCACCCAGGAGCCTGGCCATTCTCCCAGCGGAGGTGACAGGCTGGGCTGGGTATGGCCTCCTGTGTGAGCAAATGTGCCTTCTGTAATAGGGTTTGTTCATTCTTGCCGCAGACTGTTATCTTTGGCCTTTCTCCTGGGCTCCAGCCTCATCTGTCACCTGTGAGCGCCACCATCCCCTTCGGCTGAATATAATCAAAGCTGGCAATAACAATAACAATAGCGCCAATAACAGTGTTATTAATCACAGATGGAGTTCTCACTGGCTTTCTTTCCCAGCCAGCCTTTCTTCCCAAACTCCCTGTATCAGGCGCGCCTTCTTCTCCAGGATCTCTGCCATTGGCTCTGGAACCCCAGAGTCATCTCTGAGAAGCAGCTTGGCTTTGATGGCAGACAACGATGGGTCTCCACTCTGGCTCTTGTAGCTGAGTAGGCTTGGGCCCGGCACTCACGCTGTCTATTCCTTTGCCTCAGGTGTGTGAAATGACCAAGCGATGTGTGGTGGACATCTGTGCCTTGCCTCTCGGTGCCTTTTCCTCCTCTGAGGACTGTTGGGTCATAGCTCAGTTGGCCATAGCTTTATGGGACGCCGACTTTCAGACTGTAATTGACTAGACCAGGGGTGGATGCTTGACTCAAGATGACCAACGTCTTTCAGACAAATAGCCAGCCTCACCCCAGTGACGAGGGCTATGAGGTGAGAACCTTGAGACCTGTTAGCATTGTGTTAGAAGCTGATATGCTGAAATAAGCAGAGATGATAAACAGACCTGGGTCCCTATCCCCATTCTCCTTAGGTCATGCTGCTTCCTGTCTTTCCCATAATTACCTGAGTCCTCAGCTTGCTTCCAGTAAGGCTCCTCGGGGCCTAAGCTGGTGGCTGAAGTTGAAGATAAAGTGAGATAATACATGAGTAGCATTTAGCATGCATCTGAACTTATTCCATGGATGGAAAAAAGTCCTTGATGAGTGGTAACTAGGATTACTACTATTAAGAAAGCACAGACTCAGCTCAAATACAGTGATGAGGGGCAGTTCATGGAGAAGAGAAGGTCAGATTCTGTTTCCTCTGCACCACGGCCAGCAAGGTGGTCAGGGAAGCTCCTTGGACATGACAGGTGTGGGGGTGGAGGAGGAAATCCCAACAGGAGCTAGCATGCAGAGGCAGGCCTTGTTGAAATATAGGTTTTCATGGCTTGGGGACGTAGCCCCTAGCCCATGCTCTTTGGAGCTATGCCGACGAAGGGGACTTGGCATTTCCATTTAGTTCCTGCCTGGCCATCAGTACACAGGCTTGTGGAAGCCTCCTTCATGGCAGGCTCCACACAGAGCACTGGATACAAGCTGGGCGTGGTAGCACACACCTGTAATCCCAGCACTTGGGAGGCTGAAGCAGGAGGATTTTTGCGAGTTCGAGACCAGCCTGGGCTATAAAGTGAGTTCAAGGCCAGCCTGAACTACATAGTGAGAATGTGTCTCAAAAAACAAAAACAAAAACAAAAAAACTCCCCCGAAACAGAGCACCAAATACAAGGCCACACCTGCACATACCTGTAACATACTAGGGGAAATCACAGAGGACCACAGAAAATCGGGGGGGGGCATATCTGAACCTTGGGAAATCAAAGAGGGCTTCCTAGAAGAGGTGACATCTAGTGACCAAAGAAAGAATAATACTACTAGTGAATATCCATAAAAGATGTATTACATGCAAGGTATTTTAGATGCTTTACTGCTTTTAATCCTCCCCACCACCTCGAGTGGGAGGTCTCATTATGCCCATTGAACAGATGAGGGAACTGAGGCTCTGTAGGTAAAATTAGTCTCCTGGTCACACAGCTACAAAGAGGTGGAGATTGACTTGTATCAGCTTTGCCTGCTGTTAAAATGTGTCTTTGAACCACAGAAATGAGAATGAATGGGAGTTGGGTGCAAAGCAGGTCATTCCTTGCAGGCAGAACTAAGAGGCCCAGTTGAGTTGCATAGGCTGGGGGTGGAGGGTTGCACTTCAGCTGGGGGAAGCTGAGTGATGGAGATTAGACTTGGCTTTGGAAATCTGCTGGGTGAGAATCATACCAAGAGGCAGCCGGCAGTGGTTGGGAATGCCAGCATACAGGCCTGGACGGCCACAGTAACCCTGGGTGACAGGTCCTCCTCCTGAGCCCCATGTGCTTTGAACAGCCCTCCTTGGAAAAGGACACTAGAAAGAAGGACCTCGGAGACTCAGAACCACTTCATCTGCAGCAAGGACAGTGCTGGGGATTCTCAGCCAATCACCACACCACCCTTAAATAAGCCAGAATGACTCCTGATTGCTCCTTTGTCATTGGGCTGGAGCTCAGAGCCGCTTCCATGTGAAGTGGTGGGGAGGGGGCCATCCCCATGGAGACCCCTTGCTCCATCGGTTTCCTGTTTTAGGATGAGCAGATGTGGGAGGGGGCCGAGCTCCCCCTGAGTTCTCAGAGACTGACAGGCAGGCACAAACGAACGGAACCAGCTCCCACAGTGGGCGGCAGCTATCACTAAGGCTCTTCTCTGGCCATCAGGGAAAGATCATATCCCTATCTGACTTATGAAGAACTGAGGCTCAGAGATCACAGATAGTAGATAACAGAACCATGTAAGTTTTCATGCATTGATTCATTCAACAAACATTTACCAAGCACTTACTATGTGGCAGACCCTGTGCTAAGCGTGAAATACAAATTTGGAGCTTTTCCAATCGTGACAACAGTAACTAGCATTTCCTGAGTGTTTATCATGGGCCAGGTGGTCACTACCTACTGCCCACGTGATGAGGTATCGCTCCCTGCGCCAGCACTGTAAGGCAGGAGAAGCAGGCTCTCAGACAGGGCAGGAAATGTTTCTCTCCGACTCCATCTGAAAGTCACCATATGCCAAAGGTGGTAAACAAGTAGGGGCATTTGGAGGGAACAGGAGCTGAGGGGTTGAGGAGACGAGAACTACAGGGCTAAGGGGAGGCACGGGCTCGAGATGGATCACCCATGCATGAGTACAGGAGATCTGATCAGAGAGCTCGCATCCTGTAGAGGGTGAGGAGATGAGACTGGAACACACGACACACTATGGATCATGCTGTATTGAAAGAGGCTTCTCAAACATGAAGAAGCCTTCTGCATATGTTTCTTTGGGGTCTAGGTGCAGCTCTGCCCCATGGTCTGTTTAACAATGAATGTCAGGGCTCAATTCTAGGATGCGCATTCTATCCCCTTTCCACAGACAAGTAAGCTGAAGCTCAGACACTCGATGCACCTGCCCAGGGTCACTCCACCAGCAGTGACAGAGTTGATTGCAGAGCTGAGCTCCGAACCAACACACCCCTTGGGCCAGGCCTGGACACAAAGGTCAGGAGACCAGCATAGATGTCCCTTGCTACTGACAGGCAGTGCTGGAACAAGCACAGCCCCTCACTGTAAACAGCAAGCCCTTCCCCCTCCTTCATCTTGTCTTCCCCACGGCCCAGCTCTGCTCAGAGCTATTAACCAGGTCACGCTGGCTTGTCCCAATCCAACAGTTCCCTTAATTGCCTTTTTATAGCACGTCGTACAACTGTTCATTACGCTGTCATATTTCCCCTCGAAGGCAGCAGTGGGGGGGCCAAACTGAGGTTGGAGACCCATCCAGGTGGCAGGGGCTGTGTGTGGGGCACCAATGTGTGAAGCTTATTTTCTACTCGGTCAGAATGAATTAAACACGTGCTTCTCACAATTGGGTAACACACAAGCCACTTTTAAGGGAGAGAAAAATTCCAGTCCCCTCCCAACAAATGACAAATTATCTTTATTACAATTTTACTGGAATATGCACAAACACAAAGCCAGGTATAAATTCCTCGTTCTTTTAGCAATGTGCAACTGGACTAGCAAGGACAATAGATTGCTGCCACGCAAAGCTACAGAATCAGAAATTTCAAAATAACTCGATTAATTTTATGTGATGGATGGTGTGTTACTGAGATTAAATTGCACTGGTGAATGTGGTTCTGTAGGCTGCAGCTTTTAGCTCTCCTATCCCTGTTCTTTTGTCATAAGTCCATGGTAATTAAAGCAGTATTTGGTCATCCAGGAGACCTAGAATCTGCTGGTAAATTTTTTAGATGTAAAATAATATAAGATTAACCAGTTCTAAGAATAAGCTCAGCTGGGGATATAGCTCAGCAGCACAGTCCCTGCCTGGCAAGTACAAGGTCATGAGTTTGATTCCCCATGCAAAAAAGTCTTAAAAAAAAAAGCTCACAAACCCGGGTTAGTAAACAGTCAGCGTCAATGTCCCAGGACCCCTTTCCAGCCATGCAGCTCTAAATTAATCCGCATGAAGGAGTTACATGTTCTCTGGCTAGAACCCCAGGACACAAGGCCCAGCCAACTTAAGCCAGACCCAAGGCCTTCTTGGCAGTCTTTTCCGCAGTGCTGAGGCCTTAAGGACAGCTCAGATCTTGGGTTCAAATCCTGGATCCACCACCACCTAGCTATAAGATCTTGGGCAAGTTACTTAACCTCTTTGCGCTTGTGTCCCCATCTATCAAGTGGGCATGAAATGAACCCATGATCACTGGCGTGTTGTGAGACTTATAGCCCAGGCCAAGCACTAGCCTGGATCCTGACAGAGAATTAGTATTTGTTAAATGTTAATGTTGATCTCTCATCAGACTCCAGCTCTCAATAGAAGGAAAAGAGAAAGAAGATTCTAGATTAGGCTATTAGGCCATTGCTTCATCAAGGGTGAGTTTTAGGGGACTTGAAACCTTGTGCAACATTTGCATCTGCTTCTGGAGAGGGGATGTGCAGCCTCATTAGATGTCCACAGGGGCTATGACCTAGAAAAACCTCTGGTCCCTGAGCTACAGCTGGTCAGGGCCTGGCAGAGGGACTTAGCCATGACAAATGCCACAACAAAATGCTCTAGACTAGGAGGCTTATGTAACATTTATTTTCTCATAGTTTTAGAGGCTGGAAGCCTTCGATCAAGGTCTAGCAGGATGAGTTACGAGTGTGGGCTCTTCCTGGGTGCAGACTGCTGCCTTCTCTCTGTGCCTCACGTGGTGGTGCAAGAGCGAGAACTCCACTATCTTTTGAGGACTCTAACCCTATCAGATCAAGACTGCCTTTTTGGCCTTGGTGGACCTTAATGAAAGGCTTACAGCTCTTCCCTACAAATAGAGTCACACTGGGGATTAGGAGTCCAACATACAAATTTGCGGTAACACAGTTTATTCTGTAGCACTCGGTAAGGTGGGTTATTCTAGATGTGGGAGAGGGTAGGTTTTGATAAGAAGAGGCCTCTGACAGAAGAAGGGTCAGCTCCCCTGTCCCAGTGAGCCAACATTTCCCTCTCCTCCATCACCCTTCCCAACTGTCCCCCTGCCACTATGTGTGCCACACAATCATCCCAGACCATCTCTCGCACCTAGTACTCCAGGGCCTGTCTGAAGCCTCCTGTGGTGACAGGGGATGAAGCCTGGGGGAAAAGTGACAATCTCAGAGGTGCTTTCAACAGTGTTAGGTATACAAGGAGCATTCGATAAAGACAAGCTCTACACCAACAGCACAAGGATGCAAGAGGCCAGGCCCTTTGCACTCCTGGAGCCCAGAGGCATTGTTACAGGGCTCCCTGGAATCAGAACCTCTCCCATGGCTCTGACTGTTATAGCTGATCACTCACAGACAGCTGCCTTCTCTCTTCGGTCACTGACAGATTCCTAAGGAGTGCTGGGGAGTCCTGCAAGAGTTCTGAACCTGGATGGGCGCCTCGAGCCTGAACAAAAGTCACATCTCACATATGCACAAATGACTAGCTTTCAACTACAGAGAAGATCTGAGGACCAAAGGCAAATCCATTCAGAAGCATTACAGACTCAGAATTCAAGGCTGGACTTTGGTCATGGTATGTGTATTTCCTCAACCCATCACACTAAAAGCCTCTTGTGGGAAAATGATTTTGTGATAGCAATTTAATTCAACCCTGGCAATGTTTACTGAGTCTCTGCAGTGTGCTGCAGACCCAAGGTAAAATCAGATTGCCATGCTCCTTGCCTCCCAGTGTAACAGGAGGTCATTTTCTCAGAAAAGACCAAGAACCACTGGTCAACCCACCAAACAGGTCCAGGGCTCCTCCTTCAGTTCTGATAGCACCTTGTGGTTTCAAAAGGCGAAGCCAGGGGTGGGGATACACGCCTGTAATCCTAGCGCTTGGGAGGGTGAGGCAGGAGGATCACAGAGTTTGAGACAGACTGGGCTACAAAGTGAGTTCAAGGACACCCTGAACCACATAGCGAGACCCTGTTTAAAAAAAAATGTATAATAACAATTTTTAAAAGGCTGTGAGGATAAGGCCTGGCTCCACATAATCCCTTGCTCCCTGGCTCCTTCCCAGAGCTCCCAGCATAGAAGGCATGTACCTGGAAACCCAGAAGTGATGAAATCCAATCTCCCTTGACCTGAGGCAGGACTGCCCTGGACACTGTCTCTGATAGGGCATCCAGCCTCTGCCTAGATGTCTCTGGAGAGGTCATGTCCACCACTTCAGCAAGGAAAACTGCTAATATTTACACAATCATCGATGTATGTAATGTGCTTGAGCCTGAACTAACAGAGGCAGCACCTACATCCCCCATGAAAGCAGAAGAATCAGCAGGGACTGCAGCCCACTGCAGACTTCAGCCTTGCTGTCCCTGTCTTCTCTTGTGCCATGGACACAGCATCAGAAGACTGGGTTCTGGTTTGAGGAAGGTGAACATGACTTGCTGTCACTGCAGGGAAACCTGACCAGTGCCCTGGCCTCAGACGCCAGGGAGTGGGCTGATTTATAGGGGAGCACCTGTCTCCTCAGCAGGAAAAGGCTCACAGGCAGACCTTGCTCTGGAAAAGCAGGGCTCCGAGTCACAGTCTGGAGAGGGGGAGGGGATCTGTCTGTGATCATTCAGCCCCGAAATGATTCTCATGATGTTGGCTTTCCAGGTCATTAATTCAAGGGTTCCATGCCCCCCTTTCTCCATGTTGCTGCCTGCTCTGGGAGATAAGCCCAGTTCAGTTTAACCCTATTTATTCCCTCCAAGTGGCCTCCATCTTTACTAGCCAGGCACTTAACCCCCTGGGTACTGAACATATCAAAGACAGAGATTGAGCTCATGTGTGTGTGTGTGTGTGTGTGTGTGTGTGTGTGTGTGCGCAAGTGTTGGGAGGATGTATTTCGTGTGGACCTGGCTTCAGGGAACATGCCTAGAGTCTTCCCGATCCAGAATCCTGGGCCCAGAATTCCCTGCTTCTTAGAAGCTAAGAAGGAGTCCTGGGAACCCCTTACCCATTTCCTCTCAGCATACCCAGTTTCCTCCAAAACAAGGAGACCTTGTGGCCCCATGAGGAGACACCCCTCTTCCAGCCTGGGCAATGATAGGTCCTGCTCTCTCCTCGCACTCTCTCCCCTCCCTCGGGTCTTCGGGGAAGGCTGTGACCACTTTGCCTCTATTCGTGTCCTGCTGACTAGTGGCTGTGCATGGCACGGTCTGCTCTGTCTCCCTGCTGCGCTCTTCTTGCATGTTCCTTTTTGTCTCCCTGTCTCTTTCCTTTTTTGTTCTCTTTCCCCCTTTAGCAGTCACATAAGGGGATTCCTGACTGCTGGTCTCAGTGTGAGTTGTGTGTTTCTTGTGCCTATGAGCCAGTCATGTAGGATTCTCTGTATATCCTGGTCACTGTACTGGCAAGTGCCTAGGCCTGTTACCTGGGTGACTCTACTCAAACAGATGGATCCATGGGCATCTATCCTGGTTACTTTGTGTGTGGCCAGTCTTGATACAAATCTTGTGTCTGTGTGCTGGCCTGTCCTTGACCTGTGTGTTGCTCTGTCAATCTGTGTAAACCTAGTGATGTACTTGCTTCTGTGCGTTGGTCCTCATTTCTTTGTGCATCAGTTGGCTTGTCCTTCTGTGTGTGAGCGTGCATGCGTGCGTGTGTGCGTGTGTGTGTGTGTTGCATTGAAACCCAGGGGCCAGGTGGTGCAGATTCCTCTCATGGGAAAGGAGCTCTGTAGGGTGAAGTCACTAGCACACAGCTCAGCTCTTTTCCAGCGAGGTTAGTCATCCTGTTTGTCTCTTGGGTCACCTGCCAGGTCCCCCATCCTCTGCCTACTTCTGGCCTCCATCCTTCTCTCCCCAGGCCAGCTCAGGATTGGAAGGGATAGGGACGGAGATGAAGAGTCACATTCCTACTCCCTCAGACCCAAGCGCAGGGTTTTTCCTGTGTACACATTCCCTCCCCCACCCCTATCTACACACAATGAGAATGGAAGTTGAGTGTAGTAATAACCACATATTCGGCATTTAGTACACGCTAAACATTTTATATGCAGGATCTGATTGAGCTCTCAAGACTTGTGATGCTACAAGTATTGTTTTCACATGAGATGAGAAAATGAGGATAAGAGAAGTAAGCAGTCCAATGTCACAGAGCCAGCACATGATGGAGCAGGATTTTCCCATAAGGAGTGGGGCTGCCACAGCGACTGTCGCCCTGGGAAGAGGTATTATTGCCAACAACACGAAAGAAGGAGGAAGAGAGAAGCTCCTTCACAATCGCTGCCAGCTAACTGCAGCAAGAGGCCCTGACATCTAATTCTGACTTTTGTGTCCTTGAATGGTGAAGTGGCCAAAGACCAAACAACAATCACAGATGGAAATGGAAAGAAGAGGAGGCTGTGGAGGGAAGGCACCCAGGCAAGAGTGTCAGGGATTTCGACACTTCCTTAAGTGGGTATGGATTTGCTTACCATACAATTAGGCTTCAAGGGAGGCTCTGTAAGGATATTATAAGCATAGAAGAAAGGACAGTCATCCTGAGTGCTCTCTGAGGTCCCTCCTGGACCAAGATATGGGGTAGGAGCATAGGCAGGGGCCATGCTTTCATGTCTTGGTAATTCCCACAGCAGCCAGAACACAGTCACATGCATAGAGAGGATGGTGAAAAGGCGCACTGAATGATTATGAATACATGACCCCATTTCTCAATGACAAAGAACCTCAAAGCCCTGCTTGGGTCCTGGAGCAATGAACATTATACAGGAAAAGGAGAAAGAGTGCAAACACTTTGGACTCACCTGTCAAAGAAGGTACTGATGGCCATCTTTAGGTCCGGGTGTCAGTGGCATGGTGCGGGGCACTAGAAAACACTACAGTGAACTCTATTCCCGGATCATGGGACAAAAATATTCCACCAGGAATAGAGGAAGACAGAGGGGCAAGAGTGGAGATCTTTGTCTGCAGGAATCTGCGAAGGGCAAAGGCTCTAGTATCTGGGGTCTGGAGGTAGAATCTCTGTATGAAAACTACAATAGAGAATCACTTCTGTTTCAGAATCCTCTTTGGAAAAGATGCTATCTGTGGTAGCAGAGGGAGACTCTGTCCTGTGGCTGCTGAGTCTTATCATGACGAGGAGGGTCTGTCTATGAGGGAGGGCTCAATGGAGAGGGTTTCTGATCACAGTGGCTGGAGATGTGGGAAATTTTTTCAGGGTAGGGGGACGATTTCTGTCTTAGTTTCTGCCAGGCAAGAGATGAAGGATATGTGGAGGTCCTGGGAGAAGTGAAAGGTATAACCAGGGAGGACTGAGGGTCAGATGGGAAGAGTGGGGCCAAGGCTTCCAGTATGGAGAGCAGCCTCTTCAGGAAGATGGTGAGGTGCTGCGAATGGGGTTGGGAACTGCCCTGCCTTGGCCTGGCAGAGCCAACTCGCTGGTCAAAGCCCTCAGGCCGCCCTACTTGTGCGTTGGCGTGAGCTAATCTAGAAATTGTGCGAGGGGAGACAGTGGGATTCCTAGGGAAGAGAGGCCTCCAGAGAGGAGAGTGAGAGTGCCTTTCTTTTTCCTCTCCTTCAGCTACTCCCTCCTCCCCTCAGTTACACCCATTTCTCCATTTGGACCAGGACTGTCAGGTCGAACTCTGCGGCTTACTGCTTAGGAGGAGTGCAACCCGGGAGCCCAGCTGGGGACATACACAGGGAGCCCACACACAGAGCAGGCGACTCGCACGGAGAGAGCTACAAAGGTTCTCATACAGGCACAAACGCGAGCAATCCCATTTGAAACACGTAGACAGTCTCACACACCAGCCTCGAACGCACAGACACCAACGTGCACAAAGCCATCTCTCTCTCTCTCTCACACACACACACACACACACACACACACACAGAGCAACTGCATTCACCCCCATGAACTGCACCCAGTTACTGAATCCCACTCTCGGAGTCGCACAGATGCAGCCCACAGCAGTAACTCATGCTGTGCTTGTCTTTGTCTCTGGACCTCTGTGCTATTCACGCTCTAACACACACACCCCACTCAACAGAAACCGTTCAGGTCCTTCAGCTCGAGAGGCAGCGATGTGAGCAGCCGCGGAGCGCAAGGCGCACCTCCAAGCCCATGTCCCGCGCACCGCGAACCTTTCTTTCCTCCGCGCCGGACACCAGCAGCGCCCCTCTGAGCTTTGGCATTTGCAGACTGGCCGGGAGCCTACCGAGGAGTATCTCCAAAGTCCTGCTTCCTTCCAGTTCCCACTCCCCAAGCGAAAAGCCAACCTTTCGCCTCCATTCAGCACACATTTGGAGAGCGGTTGGTGGCGAGCGATCTGCTGAACCGCTTCCATCGCGGCCTCCCCGGACAGGCAGAAACAGACCAGGTGGTCTCAGGTGATCGGGCTCGGGGCTTGGCATCTTGGAGAGCGATCTGTGTCCACCACTTCTACCCCCAAGGGGGACTTGGGCCAGTTTTAAGTGCGAGTGAGAGGTGCCAGTGAAACAAACCGACGCCCAGACGGTCCGCTCCGGGCTCCGTCAAAGACGGGCAATGCTGTCCTGCTGGGTTCTGGCCTCCGGGATCAGTCCTTAGTCTGGCCTCCGGGATCAGTCCTTAGTCGGAGGATCTGGAGCCGCGCAGCTACCGGACTCTGGAGGGTTGGTTCGGGAGCGCGAGACTGCGAGAATCAGCCCACCCTCAACCCCTCCCTCCCTGCGGCTGCGAAGTGGGAAGGGCCTGGGCCGGAGCTTAGCACCTCCTCCAGAAATGCAGCACTTGGAGCCCCCCACCCCGCCCTCCGCGCTCCCTTTCGCGCGCTTCCACTCGCCTCCTTCCCTGGGGCAGCGTTCTCCCGCCCCCACCTCACTTCTGAATTCTTTCGGGCCACCTTTCTCCTCTCCTAGCCCCTTGCTCACGCCCCGGCCTCAGGGTGTTTCCCCTCTCCAACCTCCACCCCCGCACCGCCTGACTCGGAGGGGCGGGCGCGCATTGGGCTGCGCACGGGTGGGGGTGCCGCGCCAGCCTCGCGTAGCGGCTCTGACGCCGCCGCCGCCCTCCGCAGCGCAGCCCGCGCCCCGCGCAGCTCCGCAGTGCTCCAGCCACCGCCGCCGCTTCGTGGTTCCCGCTCCTCTCCTGCCGGCTCCGACCCTGAGCGAGCCTCGAACGCCATTCTAGCGGGTCATGAGCCAGAGCGCCCCGCAGCGCAGTGGGGACAGCGAGCGGAGATAGCGGCCTCGCTGTCTTGACGCGCGTCCGCCGCGTCCTCGGCCCCTTCTGTCCTTTCCTCCGGCCCTGCCGCCGCCATGGCCACCCTGCTCCGCAGCAAGCTGTCCAATGTGGCCACGTCCGTGTCCAACAAGTCCCAGGCCAAGGTGAGCGGCATGTTTGCCAGGATGGGTTTTCAGGCGGCCACGGACGAGGAGGCGGTGGGCTTCGCGCACTGCGACGACCTCGACTATGAGCACCGTCAGGGCTTGCAGATGGACATCCTGAAAGCCGAGGGCGAGCCTGGCGGAGAGGAGGGCGCAGAACCGCCCGTCGAAGGGGACATCCATTACCAGCGCGGCGGCGGCGGCGGCGGCGGCGGCGGCGGCGGTCCCCTGCCGCCCTCAGCCTCGAAAGACCAAGGCATGGGGATCGGTGGTGAGTTCGGGGGCCATGACAAGCCCAAGATCACGGCGTGGGAAGCGGGCTGGAATGTGACCAACGCCATTCAGGTGAGCGCGGGATTCCGAGATGCTCCATCCCCTACCCTTAGCCCAGCTGAGGGCCGGGCTCTGCCCCTAAGCATTGGTGATCTCGGCTTGGAGACCCTTTCAGGAAGGGTGAATCTACCTCCCTTCCCGATCTTTCCTAGCCTTACTCCAGGATCTACGCCCCCAGGCGGTGTCTCCCACCGAGAGTCGCGCCCCCTCCTAGCTCCCCAGCTGCAGGGCAGGGAGACCCTAGTCCTAGACCCTGCAAAAATCTAGAGAAACGCACACGAGGTGGGGAGGGGGCGGTAAGGAAGAGCCGGAGGGATGAAGGAGAAAGAAAATCTGGATTGGAAAGGAGTAACGCCTTGAACTCTGGAATGGAGTCACAGCTGCATTTTAGGCTGAAGAGAGGGGGAAATAGCTAAACTGGCAGTCTCCTCCTCTGACACGCGCATAAAACATGCACACGTACATAGGCGCATGGGCCCACAACCCCTCCCCACGTACAAACACGCACAGGACACGCATCTATTTATAGACCACAGAATTATCCCCAAGTACACCCGCACACACCCCTACACATAGCAGCACGTACCTTATACAGCAAATGCACGCACTCGTTTGAACATAACACGTGCACAATCCGGCACACACTCGTGCAGATAATACCCAGCCTGCTGTCCCAGATGCAGCTCTGTTAGAGACGTTCCGGCATTTATATCCACAAACGCGCACAGGAGTGTCCACACCAGCACATGTGGTCCGTGGGCCTCTGAGCTATGTAGTGCGCACAGATTTGCCCCTCTCGCTCGAAATCCCGGCTGCACCGCAGAGAGGCGGTCCGCGCCTCGGTGTGACCCTGGTGAACCGGGTCCTGAGGCTTAGGACAGCCCGTGGTCTCTAAGCCCTCCAAGGCTACTCCCCACCCCCCTTCCCCTCCAATCCCCACCTAGAGGGGTAGGACTATGCCACAAGGGGTTTGGAGTCCTTACAACGATCCTGGGAGCCAGCAGAGGTTGGCAGGTCGCAGCTTCAGCGACAGAAGACTCCTGGGCTCTAGGTACCCCCTGGCTTTTCGACTTGGCGCCGTGGCGTCCCCACAGCGCTCAGTCGTTGAAGCGCAGAGTAGATTTCTGGGTGGGGAAGGCCACAGCGATTGCTCTGGTTGCTGGGCTCAGCGGGACTCCTACTAGGTGGCCGGACCGAGGCTGCTCCCTCTCCAGGGCCTGACAAAAAGGCATTAATAGGTATTAATTGGTTGAGGGGGCGCACCCACATCTGCCTAGTGGTCCCTCCCTACCCGGTCTTTCAAGGCCCTGTTCTACAGGCCAGAGAGAGGCCAGGGCAGTAAGCTGGGGCGCACAGGCCTCCAGGACCCCGGATTTCGTTACCTTTTCTCCCCCCATGGGAATTCTACGCCACACTTCTACAGCCTGGCCCACGGCCCCACAGCTTCGAATCTAGACCCCAGCCCGATTGTGCTTTCCTGCGGTGCTCGGGTTTTCTGAGTAGGTAGGCTCCCACCCCTACTGGCCACTTACTCCTGCTTAGTGCCTTTTCTTAGGCCTTTCCCTGGCCCCAGCGCAGCTCCAGCCTTGTCCAAAGAGTATTTCTGACCCTGCTTTCTCTCCCTGCACCTCAACCCCCAAAGCACCTCCACCCTCAAAGCACGATCACCTGTGCCTCCGGTCTTGGCTTCACCCCACTTCCAGTCCCACTTCCAGGCGCACTTCCTCCCTACCGTCTCCTTTTCCTCCCACTGCAGCCCTTAACGTTTCCTTTTCGGCCCTTAGACACCCACGCTTCCCCCATTAGTGCGCGCCCCATTCCAGCCTGCCTTAAATCCCATGCCCACTTACGCCCAGCGGTTTTCTTAAGCACCTTTTCCTTATCGAGCTCCTCCCAGGCCCTTCTCCTGTCCACTTCCGGTTCCATCCTCAGGAACCACCCCTAAGTACCCCACAGTCCCCCTACTCTCATACCCGTCCCTATCTCCCAGCCTTTAGCCCAGCTTCCCGTCTCAGTTTCAGCCTTAAACACTTCCCCTTCCTCCTTCGACTCCACATCCCATCAGGCTCCCTATTAGGCCCTCTTTCACCCCCATTTCAGCCTACCCTTCATCTTTCCTCCCGGGTGCTTAAGGCCCGAGTCTCACCCGCCCCTGAGCGCCCCCTTGCGGTAGTTCTAAGCCATGGTACCAGGGTCCTCTTCCGGGGCTGCGTCCACTGAACGCCCCCATTTGCTTGCCTGTCCGCTCCACAGGGCATGTTCGTACTGGGCCTACCCTACGCCATCCTACACGGTGGGTACCTGGGTTTGTTCCTCATCATCTTCGCTGCCGTGGTATGCTGCTACACCGGCAAGATCCTCATCGCGTGCCTGTACGAGGAGAACGAGGACGGAGAGGTGGTGCGCGTGCGGGACTCCTATGTGGCCATAGCCAACGCGTGCTGTGCTCCGCGCTTCCCCACGCTGGGAGGCCGCGTGGTCAATGTGGCGCAGATCATCGAGCTGGTGATGACGTGCATCTTGTACGTGGTGGTGAGCGGTAACCTCATGTACAACAGCTTCCCCGGGCTGCCCGTGTCGCAGAAGTCCTGGTCCATTATCGCCACGGCCGTGCTGCTGCCCTGCGCCTTCCTAAAGAACCTCAAGGCCGTGTCAAAGTTTAGTCTACTGTGCACGCTGGCCCACTTCGTCATCAATATCTTGGTCATCGCTTACTGTCTATCGCGGGCGCGCGACTGGGCCTGGGAGAAGGTCAAGTTTTATATCGACGTCAAGAAGTTCCCCATCTCCATTGGCATCATCGTGTTCAGCTACACGTCGCAGATCTTCCTGCCCTCGCTGGAGGGTAACATGCAGCAGCCCAGCGAGTTCCACTGCATGATGAACTGGACGCACATCGCCGCCTGCGTGCTCAAGGGCCTCTTCGCGCTGGTCGCCTACCTCACCTGGGCGGACGAGACCAAGGAAGTCATTACGGATAACCTGCCCGGCTCCATCCGCGCTGTGGTCAACATCTTTCTGGTGGCCAAGGCGCTTTTGTCCTATCCGCTGCCCTTCTTCGCTGCTGTCGAGGTGCTGGAGAAGTCGCTCTTCCAGGAAGGCAGCCGCGCCTTCTTCCCCGCCTGCTACGGAGGCGACGGCCGCCTCAAGTCCTGGGGGCTGACGCTGCGCTGCGCGCTGGTCGTCTTCACGCTGCTCATGGCCATCTATGTGCCCCACTTCGCGCTGCTCATGGGCCTCACCGGCAGCCTCACCGGCGCCGGCCTCTGCTTCCTGCTGCCAAGCCTCTTCCACCTGCGCCTGCTCTGGCGCAAGCTGCTGTGGCACCAAGTCTTCTTCGACGTTGCCATCTTCGTCATCGGCGGCATCTGCAGTGTGTCTGGCTTCGTGCATTCCCTCGAGGGCCTCATCGAGGCCTACCGAACCAACGCAGAGGACTAGGGGGCAGAGCGAGCTCCGCCGCTTCCTTGCTCTCCCCGCCAACCCACCCCCACCAGCCCCGTGCGCTGCGCCGCCGCGCTTGGGAAGCCAAGCTTTAAACATCTCTGGTTCCTAGTTTCTGATTATTCGGGGACGGGGGTGGGAGGGAGGGGTTAGGGATCCATGATCCATCGCGTCTGCGTTTCTGTTGTCCTTTCTTTTCCACAACACCCTGGTTTGGGGGGAGGCGGGGAGCATTTGTGGCAGGGGGTTTCTGTCCTTCCAGGAGGGGCCCCGACACTTTGGTTCCAGTCACCCAGGGGATGGGAAGGGAAGGAGAAGGGGCGCAGCTCGCAGGCGCGGAAACTTGACCTTGGGGGGACATTTCACAGCCATCCAGTGCTCAGAATCTACAGCGTCTCGCCATTTCCAGTAAGAGCGCTTCCCCTTCCCAAGGCACTGCAACCTTGCGGCCAGAAAGGCTGACCGGGAAATCCATTGTGGGCAGGCGATTTCCTTCGGCGAAGCCGGGAGAAGCTGCTGCAGGGCCGGTTTGCCTGCCTGTTTTCAGGAATCCAAATTCATCTTGTGCAATTTATCAGGTTGTGGAACTGTCCTACTGTGCGTGTGGTGTGCTCGTGGTGAATAAGATGAAATGTATATCAGAAAAAAAAATCTATCTCTAATTTAGAGTGCGGTACATAATTATATCCGCAAATAAAGAAGAAACAAAGGCGTGCGCGTTCTCGAGTCAGTTCCGAGAGTTCACAGCAGCAGAGACCCGCGCGGTGGGCGGCAGGAGAACTGCTTCGAGAGGTGAAACAGGAGAGGGGAGAGGGTGGAGGAACTGCAGCTCTGGTTAAAGGACCGTAGGACAGTTCGGGGAGCCTGGAAGTTGGGTTCGCACCTAGAGGAAGCTCTCTAGGTATTGCCAGAAAGGAGGAGAAAACGCTGGCTGCCCTCTCAGGCACCAGAACAGCTTGCTAGGAATCTCTCCCCTGGCATGGACCTGTCTGAGAATTTGGTGGAAACTCTCAACCTCCAGTCCTTTAAAGGAGATAAGGGATAAGAGTGGGCTAGTTTGGACAGAAACCCTACAAGTTTATTCAACAAATATTTGTAGACAATAGGGCTGGGGCTAGGTTGGGGGCCAGAAAAAGCAAATTCACACTCTGGGCTTACATTTCTATAGGAGGGAGCTGGAAAATAAACTAGAGGAGCAGAAATCCACCACATAGCTGCAGGCTGTGAAGAAAGCTATGCAGGACCCTTGTGTGTTTCCCAGGCCCCAAGGGACAGGTGCCAACCCAGCCCTGCAGGCCTCTGGGAGCAGCAGTGCCTCTCTTCAAGTCAAACCACGCCGGAGATCCCAGCCATTTAAGGTCAACAGCCTTCAGTCACTTGAGCCCTAGTTTCCCCTTACCTTGTGCATCTTGTCTGAGAATGTGTTCCCTGGGATCACCCAAGGGATCCAGTACTTTCGTGTGTGTGTGTGTGTGTGTGTGTGTGTGTGTGTGTTGGAAAGGGCCATGTCAGACTTCCCTGATGGGAGCTAATGCGGGACAGCTGGCCTGTTCTGGGCTCCTCTCACTGCGTAAGAAGCCACAATGGAGGAAAAAAGCCTTTTTAAAGATTTGTCTCCAGATGTGATTGCTCTGTGGGGAGGAACCTAGAGTGCCTGAATAAGGTGTGTGTTGGGGGGGCTGTATCTTTGTCTTATGTGAACCTTGACATGTGTGTGCCTGTGACAGGGGTGACTTCACATCACTCTGATTCTACAGCTCAAGGACGAGAGTGGCAGAGGCACAGGGATAGGCCCTGGTGCCCTCTGCAGCTGTGACTCTGACAGTTTAAACTGGCCACATGCACTGTCATTGTCTGCCTAATTGCCCTTTGTTGCTTTTTTCTGCATATTCAGATTCCAGGACAAACCAAAGGGTTCTCAGTTTTGCATCCTGCATGTGTCCCAGACCTGGAGAGGAGGACTGTTTGTCCCTTGCCCCATGTCCCTGTGCTTCTCAGAGGGATACTCTGAGTCCCTGCTCAGTCTGTAGCCTCCAAAGAAAGCCCAGACTTCTACAGCAGAGGGAGAAATGGGAGCGCCACATGACACCAGCTTCATTTGTCCTTTCCGTCTTTGGGAGAACAAATGAGACACCAGGCAGACTGTGGACAGTCTCTTGGGTTTGCTTGGATCTGCTCTACTGGGTCTTAGCTCCCTGTCTTTGTGTTCAGCTAGCGGGAGCAAAACCCCCCAGAGGTAGCTCCGCACCCTGGTCAGTAGGACACCAACCTCCAGACTCACGCTACTGGGTGAAATGGGGCACCAGAGTGGTTAGGACCCTCTCGACCCAACCCCCACCTCGGCCCATTGCTGAGTAAAAGAGGTAGAGAAGAAGCCCTAACTTAGCCTCAGCTACAGTGAGCTCAATGACAGTTTCTGACTCTGAAAAATCAGATAGGCCTGGAGAGGCTTGTGCTAGGGTTGAGGAGAGGGGAGGAGGCGTCTTTGTCAGACTCTCAGATTTCCCATCAGTTCTTACCGTGCATGCGGGCTCAACTTGCTAAAACACTCATAAACTGTCCCTATCTGCAGCAAAGGTTTTGGTGTACTGGCCTGGCACCACAGGAACCCCGCCCAGAGCTACAAAGACCCTTGTCTGCCAGAGGAACTCTGGCGTCAGCCACTGCATCCAGAAATGGCTCTACTTCGCCCTCCAGTGGTCAGAGTGCAAGCTGCTGGCCTTCAGAGGTTCCCGTCAGTAATTTGGGCAAACCTTCTGGAGCACAGGCGAGAGTCCTAAATGGTTTTTGCTTCCCCCACGCCCTGCCTAGTTCATTATTGCTTATTTCTAGTGCTTTATTTTAGCACATCACCTCAAAAGTGGGCCTTTGGTCATTATTTCTGAAAACATAGAAGGCTGGTAGATTATGGAAGATGTCTTGTTACATGACTTGTTACATGACTGATGGGTTCCCCATGCAGGGGACTTGAAGGGAAGGAGGGAGGGAGGGAGAGATCATTCAGAATGCAAAGAGGATCCACTTCAGAGACAACAGCAAGAGAGAGACCTTGACCAAGAAGGGGGAGGCCCCTGAAATCTCAGTCTTCACTGTCAGTGGGGCTGTGGGGCAGACAAAGTCACTGATAGTGGGCCTGGTTTGACATCAGTGAACCAGCCTTGGGTGCCTTTCCCACTGCTCTTTTATTTTTTCCTTTTCAATATAATCCAAAATTTCTAACATACAGAAAAAGTGAGCCAGGATTGGTAGCACATGCCTGTAATCTCAGCACTTAGGAGGCTGAGGCAGGAAAATCATTGTAAGTTCAAGGCCAGTCTTGGCTACAAAGTGACCCCAAGGCAAGCCTGCACTGCATAGTGAGATCCTGTCTCCAAAAAGAAAAAAAAAAGAAAAATTTTGCACCCAAACTCAAGATTTATTTATTTATTTATTTTTGTCTTGTTGAGACAGGGTCTCCCTATGCAGTTCAGGCTGGCCTTGAGCTCACTGTTGTAGTCCAGGCTGGCCTTAAACTCTCATCAATCCTCTTGCCTCAGATTCCTGAGTGCTGGGATTATGGATGTATGCTACTACACTCAGTTATAGCACTGATTTTTTTTTTTTGTCTGTCTGAGACAGGGTCTTGCTAATGTAGTTCAGGCTGTCCTTGGGCTCACTTTGTAGCCCAGGCTGGCCTCAAACTCACAACAATCCTCCTGCCTCAGCCTCCCAAGTGCTGGGATTACAGGTGTGTGCCAACACATCTGGCATATAGCACTAATCTTTAATCTTAATCACAGGAATCTATAAGAGGGGACATATTCTGTCTCTCTACTGTATCTGCACTATTTAACACAAAACTTGTATACAGAATTTACTTAGTAAATTGTGTATTAATGTATGAACACATTAATTAATGTATTTTTAGAAAGGTTATCAACACATTAAGAATAGTGAAGTCAGAGGAAAGTATGAGATCAGCTGGGCCAAGTAGATGACCAAAAAAACAAGAAAAAAAGCCCTGGGCAAGGACTTTGGGTAACAGCAGTATTTAAAGTTAGACAAAGAAAGAGGAGAAAAAGGAGAATCAAGATTGATAAAATATAGCCTGAGAGGAGAAGAAAAGATGTCCGGGAATTGAGGGTATTGATGTCCGGGAATTGAGGGTACTAAAGGACAGAAGAAGGAAGTGATAAACTTGTTTTGTTTTGTTTACTCTCAACAAATGGCCTGACTTGGACCAGGCATGGAGATGCAGGCATCCCTTGTCCTTAGATCTTGGGGTGGGAGAAATAGGCCAGGAAGCTCGTCAAAGAAGAGCGAGACAAGGACCGGGAGACAGTTCTAAAGGCGCCTCGAGTCTGAAGAGGATGTGTGAAGAGAGAGAGAGACCACGAACACACCTGAGCAAAGCAGGCAAAGGAAGTGGGAGAGGCGACTCTGGAACAAAGATGGGGCCTGGAAGGGGGCCGGTTGCTTTGGGTCTCCTCTGCAATAAACTGGACTCTGGTGTCACGTATATTTGAATGAAATGGTCCCTGTGAAAACTGATCCCAGGAAGCACAGTAGCACTGGGAGAAGCAAGACAGGTAAGGGAAAGGAAAAAAGCCTACTCAAGAAATTTTACAGGCAGGTAGGCTGCTGCGTGTGAGCCTGCTTTATACATCTGAGGCCTCGTGGAATTTTCAGACTAGGCACATCTGAGGGGCAAGGAAGCTAAGGCATTTATCCTCTAACTTCCTCCTGCTGTCACAGCTCTGACAACATGGGTCTTAACTACCCACGCTTCTAGCCCATGCCATCCCAGAATGTTCTTGCAGTGAGGAAAAGCACCCTAGAGCCCCAGGGACTTCGCAGTAAGAAGTCAATGGGTTGCTATTCCCTGTAAGTGCTTAGGGAATTGTCTACAGGGCTCCAGTGACATCTGCTACAGAGGTCTTGGGATAGGTCTTAGAGACTCAAGTAAGAACAATGTCATTTGGCCCAAGCCTCAAGCCCAAGAACCTCCCAATATTAGCTGAGAGTCGAGAGGATCCTCAACAAAATTGTTGCTCTCAGTTGAACCTTGTTCTCCCCAGACCAGGTAAATCGAGGGGTAGGAGGACATACGTCAAAGGAAGGAGCCTCAGAATCTCAAAGCTGCTTGTGCCTTTGGTAAACTCTTGAAGGGGCTGCTGATCTCTCAGACGCTATCACTCGTTTCCCTCTTTGGGGCTGTTGTCAGACCGAATGCCCTGTGGTTGTCTATCGTCCCACAGCCCGGAAGCATGGCCAGAAGTAGTCTGTGTGCAGAAGGTAGTGAGGAGCCTCCTGGTAGAGGAAGGATTCTAAGGGAAAAGACAGTAGGGAAGGCTTGGGGTGGGAAACTCTGAAATCGGTGTGGGACCCGATATTCAACAGTACTTTTAATTTAGAAAATAGGGCTGGCATTAGGAAGAATACTTCTTTGAGGGAAAACATAAAACTATTCAGCAAATATCTCTGAACACATTGGTGCCAAAGTCCTACTGCTTGGGGCTCTCTTCTTTCAAGTCAAACATAAAGCAGGAGGAAAGCATCCTGTCTGCAAGGATATCTGAGAAGTTCTGGGACCTTGAAGTTGGTGTGGTGCACTCTTGGAAAGATTCAATGAGAGATGAGGAAGGGTCCTCACTGTTCAAAGAGAAGAGTAGTTTGCAAACACACATGTGGGATGTTCCCTGGGCATTTCTAGGAAAACCAAAGTCCCTTTTGGCAGGAAAAGAAATGCCTGTGGGAGCTTCTGAGTAATTAAGGAGAAGCAAGAGTCAGAGCAATTTGAATTAAATGAAGCCAGCCCAACCTGCAGGCAGACTCATATCTATAAAAGCAAGGGGTGCTTTTCGTTGAAAATGTTAGACATGGCAAATAACCAAAGTAAGGAATAAACCACTGTCTCAGCTGTGCTATAGAATAGAGAACCTGGAAGGTACTTCGCTACTATTTTAAAAAGCTAGATGAAATATGACATCCTTTTAAATACCGAGTTAAGCTTAAGGAAAAAACAGGAAAAGAACTTAGATGCAAACAGCTAAGAGAGAACCAAATACCAGAGTGATAATTACATGATTATTTGCTGAGATTGGCTTATTGTCATCAGTAACCTGGAAGTTTAGCTTTAGTATCTATGAAAGTCAAGAGAGCCAGGAGTGGTGGCATAGTCCTGTGATCCTGGCACCCTGGGAAGCTAAAGGCAGGAAGAGCTCAAGTTTGAGGCCAACCTTGGCAACCTGCTGAGACTCTTTCTCAAAAAATTTAAAAAGGGGTGGGGGCCTGGGGGTGGAGTTCAGTGTGAAGGTCTGTGTTCAATCCCCAGTGAAACACACACACACACACACACACACACACACACACACAGTGCAGTTTGACATCAGGACATGAAAAGTCAGAGCTATGCCTCAGATAAAGCCAAGACTTCCTATGGACATTTCCTTTACTGAAAGAGCGGCTGAAAATCTTTCTATGGCACAGGAATGTGATTGAGATGTTGCTACTCTTTTATCATCTGACTCTTTTATGAGAAAGAACAGTTCCCCAGAGAATTTGTAATCACCAGCCTATGCCTCACATGAGTTAGAATTCAGATTTAACTGTCTTCCCACTCTAGAAATGCCCAGCCAGGAAATTAATATAAAATATAAGTGTATAGCTGATATACTTCAGGGGCATCTGAAAGAAGTATTTGTACTAATTCTTTCGTGGAACACGTCTTCAACCTTACCTGTCAGGGATTCTCACAGAAGTTAATAATAAAAAGCTACAAAATATAAGACGACCTTATCACCAATACAGTGAGCTAACAGACACACAAAAAATACAGTATTAGCCTCTTAATCATTTCAGATGATGGAATAATTTGATAAAGACTATGAAAAAAATCTTTAAAATTTTTCAAGGCATAGCAATTGAAACAAGAAAAGAACAACATACACACACACACCCAAACAAGCCAGATTTGAAAAATCTTTGAAAAAGAGCTTCTACAATTAAAAATACAATAATTGATATTTTTAAATCACTGAAGGAATAGTTAGAAGCTGTATCTGAATACCTCTGCATGAGGAGAGAGATATAAATATATAGAAACTGTGAAAGAGAGGCTAAGTGAAATTCATAATGGAATAAAAAGGCATAATGTATCTAATGGGATTTCTAGATAAAGAGAAGGAAGAGAAGAAAGATAAAATGCAAATCACCCACCTGAAGAATATAACAGTTCAGAGCATGAGAAATAATATTTGAATACGTTATGCAAAAACTACAAAACTAAAATCAGACCAAAAGAGTTAAAGGTAACTATTTTATAAACCAAGAGAAGGGGAGAAAGGAAAGAAAAATATATTTAGGGAAGTCATCTAGGATGTCTGAACCTCGAGTAATATTTCCAAGGGACAGAAAAGAGAAAACAGGGAGAGGGTGATCAGTAATTCAGGCGACCTCCTAGAAAGGAAGCTCTTGAGTTCTATATTGAGAAGGGACCACTGACTGCTTAGCCTGGTGGATAAAAATAGATCCATGTCAACATATATGGATTTTCTGAATCTTGGAAGCAAAGATAATATCTAGCAGTTTCCAAACGGAAAGAATATGTTCATGTAGGAAAAAAAAATCAAAGGTCAATTTCAAACGTCTCACCAACATTAAAAACTAGAGGTTAGGATGGGCTGGGCTGGGCTGTGTTTTTAACTGTAAAGAAAAATGATATCCAGCCTAGAATTCAGCCAGACTCTCCAACAATCACTGGGATAGAATAAAGGTGTTTAAAAGACATTTAAGGTTTCAAAAATTTACTCCAGCACCGTCACTTATATTCTAGCATCTACTGTGATCTATTCTAAAACAAGTGAATAAGCCAAGCAAAAGCACGCAGGAGGCAGGAGACGGGGTACAACCCGAACGAGGTCAGAAGCCCCTGTGGTGATGGGAAAGCGAGCGCCCAGGGTGACAGCTGTGCTGCAGGGATAAGGGGCAGCTGGCCAAGCCGGCGCAGACCTGGCCCGGCGGCCTTCTTCAGGAAATGGAAACTGATAGCATATTTTATGTAAGCGAAATGGTAGGGACATTTAGATAACGGGTGGAGAGTTATGGGCTCATTTAGTAAAATGTGTAGTCATGCACTGCTTAATGATGGGGATATGTGCATTGTTAGGTGATGTTGTCCTCCCAACATTAGGAAGTGTACTTGGACAAACTAAGATGGCTATAGCGTGTCCTTGGGCCATAGAATGTTATGGGCCCACCGGCATATATGCAATTCATTGCATCAAATAATCATCAAAGTATGATTATTTGATGCGTGGCTATACCTGAAATAAACAAAAAGGAAACTCTTTATAAAATAAAAAAGTTGTACAGGGACACTTAATGTGCTCTTGAAAAAAATTTAGGGTCTCATCTCTTGCTCAGAATGTACCAAGCCATCTTTTATAATTAACTTTTTTTTTCTGGGACAGATGATTGAACCTGGGACCTCCTGCACGCTGCAACTGCTCTACCAATCCCAACCCTTTTTAGTTTTATTTTTGAGACAGGGTCTCATGAAGTCGCCCAGGCTTCCCCAGAATTTCTATGGCCTTAGTCTTCTGAGCAGCTGAGATTACAGGCGTGCACTACCACAACTAATTAGCATTAGTTCTTAAATTTAAGTGTTCCAAAGTTGGTAGGGTAGCTTCAAGATAGCGGCTCTGATTCTTGTTATCTATTCAGCTAGTGAAAAAAGGTAAATGTGACAAAGGCGGTGTGATGGCTTACATCTTGTAATCCCAGCTATTTGTGGTAGCGGGGTACAACTCAGCAGCGCTGCGCCGGGCAACCGCGAGGTCCTGTTAGAGGCCCATACCAAACGGCCACGAGCCGCGTCTGCAGTTATTGTTTTTCGGTATTCGAGCTCTTAATGAGAGAACAGTCTGTGGGAGTTAATAAGTAAATTTATTTTAAAAGTTTATATTGTATTGTAACGTTAAAAAGCACACAAACCATAAGTAGACGGATGAATTTTTGCAAAGTGAAAAACATCTGTGTAGGGAGCTCCCAGGCCAAGAAATCTAGCACTGTCAATACCGCAGTCTGAGTTTCGTGAAGAGCCTCAAAGCAACAGCCACCGGGGGAGACAGCTCAGGAAAGGCACTGTCCAGGGAGGACTGGGCGAAGCTAGCAAGGAGGCGGTGCCGCCCCAAGCTTGGCTCTAGGTCCGGAGGGAGGCATTACTTATGGGTAGTTGGGGGTGAGGTTAAAGGACGGCCGGATTTGCAGCCAGGACGGGCATGGCCTAGCGGTTCCGGCAGCGGCCTAGACTACCAGGAGCGTGTCAGGTAAAGAGGTTGGCCGAATTTTGGGAAATGAGGAAGCTTCAAAGCACTTTAGAGCCCCACGCCGCCTAGCGTCACACCGGGGGCGGGACTTTTGCGACGTCACAGCGCTCGCCGCGTCGAGGGGCGGGGCCTGCGCAATCCAAGATGGCGGCGAACGTGTTCCCGTTCCGGGACGCCAGAGCCGCTCCGGACCCAGTGCTGGAGGCGGGACCAGTGGCACACGGTCCGGTGCCTCTGGTCCTGGACAATGGGTCGTTCCAAGTTCGCGCCGGCTGGGCCTGCCCCGGGCTAGACCCGGGCCACGAGCCGCGTCTGCAGTTTCGCGCTGTGTGCGCCCGTGGCCGGGGCGGGGCTCGGGGCGCGACGGGTCCGCAGGTGGGCAACGCGCTGGGCAGCTTGGAGCCGCTGCGCTGGATGCTGCGCTCGCCCTTCGACCGCAACGTGCCGGTCAACCTGGAGCTGCAGGAGCTGTTGCTCGATTACAGTTTCCAGCACCTGGGTGTCTCCTCACAGGTGAAGGCGGGGTGGGCTGCGGCAAGGGGCGGGGATGAGGTCTCCTCTGTATTCAGTCGCTGTCTGAGAGATGACGCTGCCGCTCTCATTGTCATTTAGTCAATCAATCGCATATTAGCCTGTGACGTGTGTACGACCCATACTAGCAGGTAGAGGTACAGCCGTGACCGAACAATGCTTTTCTTTTGGAGCATAGGGCATGTATGGTCGTTAATTGGTTCATTTGTTAGCAAATGTGTATTGAACAGCTACGCTGTTGAGCACATTTTAGGCATTTGGAATACATCTGTGAACACTTTGTGCTTTTGGAGTTAGTGTGGTAAGGTGCTCTGGTATGAAAAGACATGATCTATGCCAGGATAAGAGAGAGAGAAGGCAGTTACATATCTTCAGTATGGTGGTCTGGGAGGACCCGTGGAGAAGGTGATGTATGAGCGGGGACAAAGGAGGTCGTTGAGGGAACGAGCCCTTTGCATATCTGAAGGGAAATTATTTTAGTCAGAGGGAAAGGACGGTGAAAAGACAGAATCAAGGGCATGGTAACAGTGTAGCAAGAGTGAAGGGTACCTGGGATAGGTACTGCCTGGAAGAGCATGTTAGAGGTACAGTGAGCGGACAAACCGCACCCTTTCTGAGCTTTTCCTCTGAGTGAAATCGGGAGCAATTAATTATAAGGCATTGACCAGAGGAGGGATGTGATTTATATCTCAGGAAAATCATCCTGCTATGTGGAGAAAGGACTGTCACTGAAACAAGGACCAGTTAGGAGGCTGTTGCAGTAACCCTGGTGAGGGATGATAGTAACTTAGGTAAAAAGTAGCAGGGGAGTTGGTAGTACTTAGGATTCTGGAGATTTTTTTAAAGATAGAACCAACATGCATTCCTCAAAGTTTGGATAACTTGTGGCTTAATAACTTTAAATTGGGCCCTACTTTCATATTTTTCAAAACGACCTGCAGTAGAGATTGCTGTGATTGCTTCTTACAAGGTTTTTGATGAGAGACCAAAAGCAGACTGCCCTCTAACAAAGATTTAAGATTCTTTGATGTTTTAAAAAGAGTATTCTGTTATCACTCATCTATTTGCCCTTTTCTTTCAAAGTAGGGCTGTGTTGATCATCCCATAGTTTTGACAGAAGCCGTGTGTAATCCACTGTACTCACGTCAAATGATGTCTGAGCTGCTTTTTGAGTGTTACGGAATCCCAAAGGTTGTGTATGGGATAGACAGCCTCTTCAGCTTCTACCACAATAAGCCGAAGAACTCGATTTCCAGTGGGCTTATCATTTCGTCCGGATACCAGTGCACGCATATTTTGCCCGTCTTAGAAGGAAGGTGAGTTGTACTTGTGGCATTTGAGTGCTGCTTTGAGACACATTCAAGAAACATTTTTTTAGTGCCCACTGTAAAGGTGGAATGGAAAGAGCAAGTATTAGACTAAAAACTGAGCTGGGCTTAGCTCTGATCTGCATTACTGTGTGACTGTAAGTACATCCTTTTGCTCGACCGTTCTGAAGAGAGTTGACATAGGTGGTCTCTTAGGTCTAAATCCATAGTTGCAGGATTTTGTAACTCTGATTTATGGGGAGGTAGCTAACACAGTACCTCTAGATAGTAGGCACTGAATAAAAATATCTTGAATAGAGCTAAGAATGTAGCTCAGTGATAGATCACTTGCTTAGAGTACATGAGGCCCAGAGTGTGATCCTTAGCACCAAGGGACAATGTTTTGAATAAATTACTTCAATGAATTTAATTTAGATTATCTTCTGGGGTCACTTATTTATTGAAGTATAAATCCCTTTAATCACCAATGTTCATACTTTTCTGTTCAGTTTATAATGCCTTACACATCATAGGTACTTACTAAAAATTTGAGTTGACTAAAAGGCAAAGATAAGATGTAAGTCTTCCTGGCTTATAGTTTGACTGTCTTTTATTGTTCGATAAAAGACTCAGTAAAGCCAGGTGCACGCCTGTAATCCTGGCACTCTGGGAGGCTGAGGCAGAAGAATTTCGAGTTCAGCCCATCCTGGGCAACTTGATGATTTAGTTGGGACTCTGTCTCAGAATTTTTAAAAAATTTAAAAGGGCTGGGGATGTAATTCAGTGCTGAGGTCCTGAGCTCAATTGCTAGTACTACAAAAAAGGAAAGGAAAAAATAAGAAAGAGACCAACTAGGTCAGCTTACGTCCTCCTGAGTTTTCTTACACTGCATAAAAAAATGTGACTTTGGAGTTTGAAGCCTGCATTTGTAGCCCTGCTAAGGATGAAATCCTTATCTTTTTGTTGTTGCTGAGACAAAATAGCCAACATCTACAAGTTAAGGGAGGAAAGGTGTATTTTTTTTTTTTTTTTTTTTGAGACAGGGTCTTGCTATGGAGTTCAAGGGTGGCCTTGAACTCACTTTGTAACCCAGGTTGGCCTCAACTCACAGTAGTCCTTCTGCCTCAGCCTCCTGAGTGCACCACTACACCTGGGTAGGAAAAGTTTATTTAGCTCAGTTTATAGAGGTTTCATTTCATAGTTGGCTGACTCCAGGGCAATGTAGCATAGTAAAGGGGCATCACAGAGGATAAATTGTTCGTGACAGAGTAGACAGCAAGCCGCAAGCAAGTGACCAGTAACAATAACCACACCATCCCTCTGTCTTTCTCTTTTATTTTATCTCCAGCACCCACACCCTTAATACCAGCATCACATCTTTGATCCCAACATCACACTCCCTAGATCCAGCCACCTCCAAAAGCCAACCTGTGACCACTTGAGGCTGGAGGGACACCTAGGTACAAGCCATAACAGTCCTTAACCTCTTTCCTTAGTGTCCTAATATGAATTTAGGGAAAACCTGCTTTCTATGGTTACCCTGAAGATGAAATGAGGTACTGTGAGGGATGGCAATTTAAGTCAAAATGAACGCCATTGAATTTACTGAAACTAATAATGGGACTTTCTCTTGAATGCTCCATAAAAATCTGTGAATACAAAAGTAATTCTTAGGCATTTCCAAACATTCCTAAAGTATGGAGGTTTATATTTAATGAAAGCAGATAATGCAAAAGTTAAGAGTAAAGTGTTATGTTTGTGTTATATTGAGAGAAAATTATTTTACCTGAGGACCAAAGAATGATCAAATTGGAGTATGTCTTATTCAATGCTGGTATCTCCTGGTAAGGTGTGACATAGCAACATTTCATTATGCGGCGTTTATGCAGAGCTTTGCTGCACTTTCCCACATTAAGAAAGTAAAGTTATTCAGGTTCTCTTCTCCTTTGCTTCATGGGGAAGGGCTCTGTCCCTTAAGAGGTTACAGTAAACCAGTATGTGTGCAGTTACTTATTTTGATTGCATCAGTAGAAGTGGCTTGTATAGGAGTTCTCAAACTCTGGCCTGAGTGCATTTCCAGGCCCAGCCCAGAACATATGGGCCATGGGAATTGGCTTTGACGTTTCCCCTAGCTTATTCTGCAATGTGTGGTCCCAATACCACAGTAGTCACTCATGTGAAGTGGGTGGTAGCAGTTTGTAAACTATAAAGCAGTCTGCCTCTTTAAGTCAAAATAAATGCTATTGAGTTTTTTGAGACCTATAGTGGAAGTTGGAGTGTGTATTCTTTTATTGAGCCTCCTTGCCTTCTGAGACTAACCAGAAGTCAGATGGCTTTGTGTCTAAGTATGGACTGAGAATTCCCACTTTGGGTGAGAGGTTGTATCAAGGGAACTTGATTGTGTTGTCGGGTTTTATGTTCCCCCTGATGGTCTGTTTGTCTTCTTTAAATTTTTCTACTTATACCAAGATGTTTCATATTTTGTCTTCCATGTTGCCAAAAGTTTCAGTGCTGTTTTCTACTGCTCGGTTGTAGGCTAGATGCCAAAAACTGCAAACGTATCAATCTTGGAGGAAGCCAGGCAGCGGGCTACCTCCAGCGACTCCTCCAGCTGAAGTATCCTGGCCACCTGGCAGCCATCACACTCAGCCGCATGGAGGAGATCCTGCACGAGCACACCTACATTGCTGAGGACTACGGGGAAGGTGATTGAGGAGTGCCTGCCTGTAGCTTTTAGATGTTACCAACCTTTGGAGTGTTCCTTAAATTATTCCCTATTAGCTGTGTGACTCTTGCTTGCTCACTTTTTTGTACTCCTTAGTTTTTTAGTATCCCCTTCCCCCTTTTAATATTCATTCGCTTTCCTAAACTGTAGGAACTTACATAAATAGGTTCCCGTCACAGATGGTACCTTTTATAACTTGCCTTTGACACAGGCCTTGGAACTGTACAACTTCCAGCTTTCTTCAGAAGTTAACCATTTTTAAGAGGAAACAGAACTTGGTAGTTTAAAAGCAATTTAAATTTGAAAACAATTTAAGTTGTTTTGTTACATTGTTAGAATAGAATCTGTGTTCCAGAAGCCTATCTTTCTCTTTTGGACTCATCTTGAATTTTGATTTTTACATTAGTAATGCTTTGGGGAAGGTGGTATGAAGGTTACTGAACAGTGAACCCAGGTCTTTGCACTAAGGTGCATCCCCGGGCCTCTTTTTACTTTTTACTGTGAGACAGAGTTTCACTAAGTCTCTTAAATTACCCAGGCTGGACTTGAACTTAAAATCCTGCCGCCTCAGTCTCTTAAGGGTTCTGGGTCCTGCCTACTGATTGTAGGTGAGTGCCACCATGCCTAGCACATTGGCAATACCTCTAACTACTATTGTCTTAATCCCACAAATGTGCTACACATAATATGTTTCTCTTAAATTTAAATAATTCAGGTAAAACCAAAGTACTGTGAGTAGTACCATTGTAAATAAACTGTGTTCCTTGGGATATAGATGGGTTTTCTTGTTGGCGTTGAAGTCGATGACTTCTGTTGGAGCTCAAGAAGGCCAAAATTGGTGTCTTTAAAAAATTAATAATAATTGTAAAACAAACAAAAACCCTAGTAACATAAAATTTACTATCTACCATCTTAAGCATCTTTGTATACAGTTGAGTAGTGGTTAAGAGCTGTGTCTTCAGAAGGCATTTATTAAGCACCTGTTATTCCTGAAGAACAAAGAAATTGGAGAGAAAGGTATGGAAAGAAACAGTTTGTGGGGCTGGAGGTGTAGTTCTGCTGTATGCTGTGGGAGACCCTGGGTTCAATCCCTAGCACTGTAAATAAAACCAAAAAATTAAATTAAAAAGTAAATAAAATAAAATTTAAAAAATAAAACTTTCAGACCAGAGACTTAGGCGCTTGCCAGATAACACAGTGGAAGCCCTTAGAGCTCCCTGCCCCTGCTTCTCTGTTCTTCAGGTGCTCTGACATGGGCTTGTTTTGTGGGGTATAGTTCTGCATGTAGATCCACGTAACTACTGTCCTCATCAAGATACAGAGCAGCTCCATCATTCCAAAAAATTCCTTCACGCTTTCTCTGTGGGGTCATACCCTACCCTACCCCAGGCCAGGCAGCTACTCACTTGCTGTCACTATGGCTTCCTCTTTTCCAAAGTGTCATATAAATGGAGTCAAATAGAATGTAACCTTTGAAACTTTTTAATCTTAACATTATGCCTTGGAGAGTCAACCAAATCTTTGAGCATTTCAATAGATTGTTGCTTTTTGTTGTGAAGCTGTGTTCTGTTGTATGAGAGCACCATAACTTGTTTATTCATCTGCCTGTGTAGGATCATTTGGTTTGTTTCCAGTTTTTGGTGGTTATGGATAAAGCTATTGTCAATATTTAGGTAAAAATTTTTGTGTGAATGTGAGTTTTCATTTCTCTACTATAAGTGAATTGCTGTGTCATATAGAGTCATATGTTTTTTTTTTTTTTTTTTTTTTT
>PVLD010016134.1:0-46052 GCA_004027595.1 Dinomys branickii | reverse complement strand
TTTTTTGTCTGAGAAATCATTGCGGGTATGTGGGTTATTTCTGCTTTGAGCTCTTTCATGGCCTGTTGGAGTTGTTTTATTTCGGATGCAATCGTTTCATAACTTGAAGTTATGAGGCTTCCTGGTTCCCCTGTATCTTCACATTCAAAACTTGTTCTGGGTGGGGTTGAGTTTTGAGATTGCGTTTTGTTCCTCTGTTTTCCCATTTTTGCGTATCAGATTCAAAATGTGGAGCTATAAATTCCACAGATAGTTCAGCAGGCAAAGGTCTGCTGCAGAGGCTGCTCCAATGATTCCTTCTCTTTGGGAGAATGTCTCTTAAGCTGTCTGCTGAAATTTCCGCTTCTACTCCCTACCCCAAGACCTGGCCAGGGCGAATAAACAGCTCGTGACCCCAGGATTCTTGCAGATAGGGCACTCAGGTGTTCCTCCCTGGGTGGAGCTCCTTCCCCCCTCACAAAACCTGTTGGGGCACCTAAGTAGGTCTTCCCACCCAGGAGATCCCGCAGTCCTTAAAGCTGCTTTGATGTCTCTCGCTGGGCTGAGCTTCTTCCCTATTGAGGAAAAACCGGTTAGAGCGCGCACTTAACTCACCCTGTGATCGTGCAGACAGGAGTGCTGTTCAGGTGTTTTTCCCTGGATGGAGCTTTTCCCCGACTCAGAAATCCCGCCTGCCGGTCGCTGTTGCTCCAGTTCGCGCAGCGTTGGCTGCAGGGGTGGGGTTCTGAGCGGGATCCCGGAGCGCTGTCCAGTTTGGCGCAGTTTGTCCCAGTAGCGCATTCTCTGTCGGGTTCAGGAGCTGAAGCTGTTCTTCCCTCCGCACTCGCTCTCTCGGCTGGTCGTCTTCTTCCTGGAAGTCCTCATTTCTGTCTTCATATTGCTATATTTCATTGTTTGGGTGGTAATCCTCTGGGAGGTTCTCTATCTGCTGCCTACCTGGTCGCCGTCTTCCCGGAAGTCCCCTGTCTCTCCTCACTAACCAGTTTCAACAACTGTGACATTTTTTCAGTCAAGTGCATTCATCTAGAGTGGGAGGGGCGCACTGTTTTGAATCTGGAGCTCTGAGGATGTAAAACATTTGCTTGTTAGTTTCCTGTTATTGTAACAAATACCTCAGATAAATTCTTATAAGAGAAAAGGCTTATTTTATTTTGGCTTACAGTTTTGAGGTTTCAGCCCATGGTGGATTGGCCCCTTTGCTTATGGGCCTGTGCAGAGGGAGCTTCTCATAGTGGTCAGGGTGTGGCAAAGCAAATCATTCATCTCGAGGCCAGGATGTGAAAGAGCAAAGGCGGAAGAGACCTGGCTCTCACAGTCCCCTGTGAAACCATGCCCACAGTGCCCTGAAGACCTCCCACTAGGGCCTGCATCTTAAAGGTTGTGCACCTCTTCCCTGAGCGGAGATTCCCAGGCAGTCAGAAATGTCGGCTGGTAGAATGCTGGCATCTGGGGGCTGTCATTACTTCTTACCTTTAGGACCCTAGCTAACCCTGTTCGGATTGGTGTGATTTCAGAATCCATGTCTTAGTCATATTCCCCATTCCCGAGACAAACTACCCAACACCCACTACTTATGGGAGGAGAAATTTATTTTGCCTCACAGTTAAGTCCATGGTCAACTCGACTTGAGACAGGAAGGCCAAGGCTGCTCACCTCATGGTGAGCAGGAAGCAGAAAGTGGAGGAGCCAGGAAGGGAGAGGTACCCTCCCAGGTCAGGCCCCCTGTGACTCACCTCTTTTGACTAGACCCCATCCCCTAAAAGCAAGTCAACTGTAGCTCCCCCATAAACTAATCTTCTTCGCAAAGCCCCACTTATGTGTGCACAAAGCTCTGGGGGACATCTAGACATAAACCAGAATAATCTGTTTGCATTAGTTGTCTGTGGCAAGAATTTATAAACTTCCTCAATGGTGGTGGTGGGAAGTATTCCTACAAATTGAACAGTAAGCTTTACAGATAATTGAGGGTTGACACTGGCTAAGTCACAGCAATCTAAATAAAAGGCTCTTTTCTGTGCATACATAGGTACTGATAGGTCTTTTTTCTGTAGGTGCTTGAAACTCAAGAATGTGAACGAATAAACTTCTTACGGAATGCACTGTGGTTACATTTGAATCAGCTGTCACAACAATGTGTCACAAGTGATGAGGTGAGTCAGAGCCACCCACGAAGGGGCTCTGCATATTTGATTCAGTAGAGTGGAAAGAAGTGTAGACCCCTGCTACTTCATCCCTCTCTGCTGCTTCCACTTGAGGTCCAGAGAGGTAAAGTGACTTGTTCAAGGCAACACAGTGACGTGATAGAAGGACTCAAATACACATGGAACCTTCCTGATCTCTGGTCCATTTTACTACCATGGCTTTCAAATGAATGAATTCAGAGTTAGGGCAGGAGAGGGGAGAATGGAATCCAAATGCAGATTAATGTGTGGAACAGACAGAGGTTACAACCTGAATGTGAATTCCAGTTCTATTCTGGGATAGGATCTCTAGGGCCAGTACCAAGTACGAGCACACTGACCTATGTCCAGGGCAATAGTCTCTATAGGGCTTAAGACTGTCTCTCACAGCATTCCCAGTGCCATTGTCCAGGATTAGACAAAGCAGTAATAACTGGGTCTCCAGATCTTATGTCATCATAACCTTCATTGCTAAGAAGTAGCCACGCTTGCCTAGATGGAACATTTCCTTTAGAAGAATGATTAAATACTCAGAGAACCCATAGAACTGAGTGGAAGAATGGTTTTCAAGTTAAGTAATTGTCTTTGCAATTGTGTGTGTTGTTGCTCTTGTGGCAATGGAATTGGTATCTAGCTTTTGACTCTATCAGTTTTCTTTAAACATTTTTTTTCAGCAAAATCTTTGTATTGCCACAAAGATACATTTTCTGGAATCTTTAAAAAAAATTTTAATTGTGTAACTCTATGCGAGAAATGCCTTTATGTGAATCTGGGACTTGGGAATATTTTTTATTCTGTTTTTTTATTTTTAATATTTTTCATATTTTTATTATTTATAAAATAATATTTATAAAAATATTTTTAATATTTTTATTTTTTCTGTTTTTTTTTAATAACAAAATTTGGAAAAGAGCCATTCATCAACATCTTTTCTAAAGAGGTGTGTCACAATTCTCCTCAACCTACCTTTACTTAATTATTTATATTCTTTTTTAGATGTATGAACAAGTTCGTAAGAGTTTAGAAATGTGCAGCATTGCGAAGGACATTGAGTACTTTGTGGATCAACGCAAAACTGGCCAGATCCCACCAGGTCCGTGGGGTGGCAGGGTGGGCAGGGCTATTGAGCGGTTCTACAGTTCTATATGTCTTCCTTGTCCAGCATTACTGAGGATGTAGAACACCTGCTTGTTAGTTTCCTGTTATTGTAACAAATACCTCAGATAAATTCTTATAAGAGGAAAGGCTTATTTTGGCTTACAATTTAGAGGTTTCAGCCCATGGTGGATTGGCCCCTTTGCTTATGGGCCTGTGCAGAGGGAGCTTCTCATAGTGGTCAGGGTGTGGCAAAGCAAATCATTCATCTTGAGGCCAGGATGTGAAAGAGCAAAGGCGGAAGAGACCTGGCTCTCACAGTCCCCTGTGAAACCATGCCCACAGTGCCCTGAAGACCTCCCACTAGGGCCTGCCTCTTAAAGGTTCTGCCACCTCTCAGTAGTGCCAAGCTGGGAACTAGGCATCCAACACTTGGGCCTGTAGCGGGTGCTCTGGATCCAAATGACAGCATGTTCTTTTTACTGTTTTGTTTCTTAATCTTCTCTTAGCACCCATTCTGTATGAGAATTTCTACTGTCCTAACCGGAATGCAGCTGCACCAGGAAAGGCTACAGGAACTAATTTGGCAAGGTAATAGCCAGCTGTCTTTCACATGAAAAAATACTAATTTTTTGTTTTGTTCTGTTTCTTGTCTTTTTGAGACAGGGTCTCACTATGCGATTCAGGCTGGCCTTGAGCTCACTTTGTAGCCCAGGCTGGCCTTGAACTTGCAAGGATCCTCCTGTCCTAGCCTCCTGAGTGCTGCGGTTACAGGCATGTGTTACCACGCCTGGCTGAAAAAATACTTTTAACAAACTATTTTATTATTAATGTTTTAAGATAGCCATGTGTGGTGGTGCATGCCTGTGATCCCGGCACTCTGGGAGGCTGAGGAAGGAGCGTAACAAGTTTGAGCCAAGTCTGGGCAACTTAGTGACTTAGTGAGACCCTGTTTCAAAATTAAAAATATTTTTTAAAAAAAGGGCTGGGGATGTAGCTCAGTGTGAAGGTCCCAGGTTTAGTTCCCAGTGCTGGGGGATAAAAAGACTTTCTTTCTGAATGAAAACGAAAAATACGTTCTAACATATATTTTTAAAGTTTGTTTTAAGTTGACAAAAATGATGCTTATTTATCATGTGTAAGGCATGGAGCCTGAACATACACAGCACCGCCTTTGCTTAGCAGTGTTGCTAGCTTCTTGGACATAGCACCTTTAGGACAAACATTACATGGACTTTATTAGTCGTAGTTCAAGGAGGACTATGTCATGTTTCAATGATATTAGTCATTACTTGCTTATGAATTGTACGCCTTTCTTATAGCCTATGTAAACCAAGAGTCAGCATACTGTGGTACCCTGTGAAATAAATCTGATTTCTTTTTTGTGTAGGGCCTAATGAAGAAGAGTTTTTACATGTTTACATGGCTGAAAAAAATCAAAAGGGTGCTCTTTAATGACACGTGAACATCATATACAATTCAAATTTCAGTGTTCGTATAGTTTTATGAGAAGACAGTAGCCTGAGTGGGTTATGTTTTGTCTGTGGCTGCTTCCCCTTGAGAGCCGAGCAGTGTTGCAACAGCGATGGTGTAGCCTAAACCATGTGCTGTTGGGCCCTTTGCAGGGAAAGTTGGCTGCCCCTCATATAAAGAACCCTGAGAGAAGAGAAACAGCTAGAAGACTAAGCTGTTGAGTTTTCCAGCCTGGGTTGCAGAGACAGAGCTCTGTGCTCCTGGCCGCTCTTCATCGGGGCTCGTAGCATCATTTGTATGCACCTTAGATTTCAGAAGGTCAGGGCTGCAGGCCGCTTGCTTCTGAGCTTTCTTGACGCTCCAATGCAGAAACCTAAGCTGATTAAAGTAGCTCATTACAGTATAATATGAAGTAGAAAATTATAAAAATAACAAGAGCTTATCTGAAATTCTTTGGTTTTCATTTCTTACAGGAGAGGACCGCTCCCAGTTCCTAAAAGTTTACCGGGTATGCCATCAAGAAAAGCCTTTTGAAATTCCTCTGTCAGACTAAGACTGAATAGCTAGAATTTTGAAATAAGGGGAATGAAAAGATTAAATTGAATCAAACTCCCAAGAGAATAAACCTGAATTAGAATTTTACTATATATGGTTTATCAGAGTGAAATTTGAGAACTGGTCTATTTTGTAGCTTATCCAAGAGAATTCAGCTGCTAAAGTACTACAAGAAAGTTATAAGACAGTCTTAGCAAAGATTATTTTGAGTCAGTCTTCTCTTCCCCCCACACCCAACTCCTGTGATACCTCCGGTAGAAACTGCATTCTTAGCATCTTTTGTTACTTGTATTTCTTGGATAGTGACAATATCCTTGAGGGTAGGCACTTTGTCTTTTCTTGTGTCACTCTCAGCATCTAACACAGTAGTAGGCACTGTACTAGGCACAATAGGTCTCAAAAAATATTTACTCTTAGCAGAAACAAAGGTTCACCTATCTACCTTCAAGGGAGTGAGAGAAGAGGACATCTTATGTTACATTTGGCAGTCAGTAAAAATTTAATGGCCAATAGAAAATTTAGTGGCTAAAATTTCATCTTTGAATAATACGATAATTTATTTTATTTCTTGTTACCTTATCACTTGATAATGTGGGATTTCATTTTTACCCAGTTTTGAAGATGATTTTGGTGTGGATGCTAATATCTTGGCATGGATAAAACATGGCAAAGTCATAATAGTAATAGTAATAGTAATTTCAAGAATGTTCTTTGGAGCCAGGCATAGTGGTGCAGGGCTGTAATCCCTGCATTTGGGAGGCTGAGGCAGGAGGATTGCTGTGAGTTGAAAGCCAGCCTGGGCTACATAAGCAAGTTCAAGGCCAGCAAGACTCTCAAAAACTAAAAACCAAAATCCAAAACTTACCCCCTGAACCAGAATGTTCTTTGGTTTGTAGTCACGACTACCAATTATAGGTTTTGTGTCAGATACATTTCCCCCCCCCTTTTTTTTTTTTCCGGTACCAGGGATCGAACTCAGGACCTTGCGCTTGCCAGGCAAGTGCTTATGCCACTGAGCTATACCCCCAGCCCCTATTTTCCCCTTTTGAAAGAGCAGTCGCCCAATATTTAAGTGCAGTGCCTTGGTTTGATAAGAGCTGATATCTTATTATGAAAAAATAGTAGTCTAAACTTGTTCTGTGTTTTGCTCTTTGCAGAAGACCCTGATTATTCTTTGGTTTCTGACTATAGTTTGCTGTATCAGTAATACAGAGGTAAGAACCTTTCATCTTCACAGTCAAGTTGAACTTGGACTGGTGATTGTGTTTCTGAAGGCACTGAACCTTTTTTAGGTCACCACCACGAAGAAGCCAGCATTTGCATCAGGCCAGCACACTGGTGGGTGTGATGTCCCTTCAGGCTGGCCTGTGTGGAAGCTGACTGGAAACCACTCTACACATATTTGAATGAGGCCATTTTTCTTTAACTATCTTACGATAGTTAACTATCTTGTTTAACTATCTTGTTAAGCCTTTTGCAGCTATTAGAAATTTACATTTAGGCATGCTCCCAAGCAAAACACACAAGATTGCCCCCACTGTTGAAATCATTCAGTCTTTCAAGCACCCCCACCTTCTCTTAAAAGGGAAAAGTCAAGTAAAAAAACCTGTGAAAACAGCGTAGATGTAACACTCACCAAACATACCACGGCACCACAGGGGTCATCCTGTACCAAGTTATTACAGCTCCAAACTAGCAAACCACAAGGGTTCTCTGGAAAGAACTGAACACTACTAAGCCAACCACAAAGATGACCCACATAAGCAGCCGGTTCTCTTGGCACTTAGAGGCTTGGGACATGCCCCAGGTCAAAATCTGTCTTAACAAATGTGAAGGAGTACCTCAGAAGCCAAAATAGCAATACTAAATGAAACTCCTTGTAAAGTGTAAGGTACTTTAAAAAAAAGAAACCCAAACAAGCATATCCTGGAGTAAAACTATTATAGGTGTATATGAGCAAAGAAAAAAAATTCTAAAAGGATATATTCTTAGACAGGTAACATTTCTTCTTGTTTTTCCTATTTTCTAATTTTGTCCACAGTAAGAATGTACTACTTCTTTGACTAAAAACTGTTTTGAAGAGTTGTTCTATTTCCATTTCCATGATCTTGTGTGTTCCTGGAAGTGACTGGAAGTGGGTGGGCTAAGTATAGGAAGTCATAAGAAAACTGGAAGAGCTTCTCTTTCACCTTCTCTGGCTTGGCATTGGTGACATTTACTATCAGTTATGAAACAAATCAGGTTTAACCCGTGGTGATTTCATGCAGTGTTTGATCCACTGAAAACTACTTGGAAGTTAGCCTAGAGACTGAAAGAACCTACTTTGTGTGGGGGGTTGGGGCCTGTAATCTGAGGATTGTGGGAGGCTGAGGTAGGAGGATAACGCATTTCAGCCCAGCCTGGGCAACTTAACAAGACTATTTCCAGAAAAAAAATGTTGGGATTGTAACTTAGTGCAGAAGCTGTAGGTTCAACCCCCCAGCACTGCAAAACAAAACACCTATTTTGTGCATATAACTAATAAGCTCTGTAGAACAGGAACCAAATTGCCTTAATCAGGTAGACATACTTAGCTAGTTTCTATTTATATTTCAACATAAGTTTTTAAATTGCTTAGGAAATATATTCAATATTTCAATAAATTTGTTGTAGAGATATGGAAATTGAAGACATAAACTATTTCATTCCCTATTTAAGTACAGTTTTCTGACCCACAAAAAACTGTAGCAACCACTCATCATTTCTTCATTTCATGAGCCTTCCTGTTTCTCCCCTCCCTCTTTCTTTCTTTCTTTCTTTCTTTCTTTCTTTCTTTCTTTCAGTCAGTCAGAGAGGACCAAAACCCTGATTAAAAGCAGATAAAAAATGCCTTAAATGGATCCATGGCTTCAGATTCACAGTGAAACCCACTCTCCAGAACACTGTGCACAATGATGGCTTATGGGACAGGGAACTGCGAGTGCCAAAAGTTTATTTTCATTTTTTTTATCTCTTTCATTTCTTGCCTTCACCTGTTTGGATAAAGCACATGTGATGCAATAGAAAAATACAGTGAATGTTTAAATGAAGCAAATTAATCACAGTAAAAGATACATGGTCCGTAATCCTTCTCATTCCTTCTTGCTTCAAACACACTCATTCCATCAGGCTTGCCACTTTATGAAGCAGTTCTGGAAGCCATTTTTTTCTTTTCTTTTCTTTTTTTCTTCTCTTTTCTTTCCTCCCCTTCCCTTTCCCTTTCCCCTTCCCCTTCCCTTTCCTGTCCAGTCAGGGTCTCGTTGTGTAGTTCAGGCTGGCCTTAAGCTCACTATGTGTAGCCCAGGCTGGCCCACACTGAATTCATGATGATGCTCCTACCGCAGATCCCTGAGCACTGGGATTCTAGTCCTTTGACGCCAGACCCAGCTTGGAAAGTTCATTTTTGTGTCTTCAGATGTGCTGTTCTGCCTGCCTCAGTGTTTTAAGTCAGTACAAAACATTTACCTTTCATGGTCATTGTGACTTTGGGGAGAGCCAGAAGTCTTATGGTGCCAGGTCTTGTGAACAAGGTTGATGACTATACACTACAACGTTTTTGTGACTCTGCCTTTTCCTTGGCTGGCACTCAGCAAGAGCATTCACCATATTTTTTTTTATCATACCTCATAAAGATGCTAATCCCTACATGGTTACTTGAGTTGTCTCAAGTTGTATAATTTTAATATCTATGCCAGCTCAGCTCAGTTAATAGGAGCTCAACACATTACATGTATAATGACCCGAGTTTTAGAAAACAAAAAGAAGGAAGCTTAGTTTAGTTAATAACAGCTTATTATACTACTTAAAATAGGTTGAATGAAACTTTGGAACTGAAATGTAAACAGGAAAATTTAGGAATTTGTGATTTGTTCTGCATTTGTTGATTTAGCTACTATTCCTGTTCTAAATTCTTAACATGTTTAGGAAAAGATGATAATTTTTGAATTTAAAAATACACAAAAATATAAATACATAAATTATTTATAATAAAGCCCTGACATTATTATCATATTCCATTTTTCATTTAATTCCTCACCATTTGTTTTCCTTGGCTAAACACATTTATGCTTGTTGAATACACTGTCAGCGTAGACGTGGGTGATGCCGTGAACAGGTTAGTCAAGTAACATTTCTTCTTATTTTCTTTCAGAAAAGAAAGTTTTTTCCAATTAGTGCTTCTGTGGCATGGAACGAGGCACCCAGAGCGGCAGAATCCGTAGCCAAATTTTGTCAATCAAGAAGACTTTGAAGTGAACCCCTGTTGTAATTTCTTGATATTTTAAACTTATAGTAGACATTTAGTTCAACTTAAGCTAGTAGATTTCTGCAGGTTTTTTTTTTTTTATGATGTTTACAAATTGATCCAGATTGAAGAATTATTCCTTCCCGGTCAGTTGCTAAGGTTGTGAAGGAATTGTTTCCTACTTGGGCCGTGTCTGGATTGAAGCGTTGGCTCTTGGGGGTGGGGGCAAGGTGGCTCGAGAGGAGTCCAGTTATCAGCTGTAGAAGAATCTCCTTTGGCTTGGGCAGCACGGTGATTGAATTTCCACAGTGACACATGCAGTCTGTGGGGCAAGATTTTATATTACCTTCCTTTTTGGCTGGAAGGTTTAGAAACCATGTGATTGCACTTTCTCATTTTACAGATGAAGAAATGAGGCCCGGAAGTGTGAAATCAATTTCCTTATGGCTGTGCTGACTAGAGATGAAACTGGATCTAGAGCACAAACTCATTTTGTATCACTGTTCTTCTAATTCATGATGCTGTGATGCTCATGCTAAAGTTTAAAATGCCTAATTTTGCCAGCATTTTTTCAATTGAGAAAATTACCAGGGTTTAAATGTTAGATTTATTTTTATATGAATCACTGTGTACTGAACTACAGAGCAGCATATTTAATCTAATCTAAGAAGCCATAGATTGTAATGTACCATTATTTTGTGTACCACTAATAAGGTGGGGTGGGGGAGTTTTCAGTTAACTTGCGACAGGTCATTCATGGCCATGCCTACTTGAATTTGAGATGGTTAGGTGAAAAAAGGATGCTAGAATCAGTGAAATACGGTATTTTGTGTATTCCTCAAGATAATTTCAGAGTTCCAAAGACAATCTTCAATCCTGGATCTTCACTGAGAATCTGTTGTTTGCTGGACCCTGGATTCTTTAAAGAGTCAGTCTTAACTCTTTTGCAGATATCTGGGTCTTGCTTTATTACCCACAAACTTCAGGGAGGTTATTGCCTTTTGTACAACATTTGTACACAGAAAGTTACACACTTTACTGAATTACAAGTTGAAATAGCACTGTTACTTATTTGGCATGTTGTGCTTTATATGACTAGAAAAGGCAAATATTTTCCTTTCCTGCTTGTGGTGCAACAGCTTTCCCAGAACTATGGATAAATTAATTAAAAGAGGTTTTTTCCCTCCCTTTTAATTGGAAGACTACTGAATGTGGCAGCACCTCGTGATGACAGGAAACTCGCATCAGTTGGATGTCCTTTTGAAAAATTCAACTTTGCAAATGGCCATTGACTTCCCCAAACTGAGTAGGCTCGGGAAATTTTCCTATGCACTCAGAATGGTCTAGTTTTAAGTATATTATTTATTATTGGCAATTCTTCAGGGATTTCTCTTTTCTATTGGTGAATATACTTGATGAAAGAGTGTTTCATAAATGGGAAATAATATTTTTATTGCTCTGTCAATTTGATATGAAGTAAAATAAAGTTTTTTCTTCAAAGCTTTATGTGACCCCCACCCCTTGTCACATTTGCAGTTATTAAAATTCAGAAAAACAAACGTGCATCAGGGAGGTCATGTATCAAATGTGTTATTTCACTGAGACATGCATATAACATACTCAAAGTATTTTTATGGGCACTTAAGTGTGTTACAGCTTGTAGTCTGTTCATAGTAAGGGGGGTCAGGGTATAGAGTTTATAGTCAGGTTTAAGGAATTTTGCCATTGAGCTGGGGTCAGTTTCCTCAGCAGTTTTGGTCAGCAACCTAAATATCTTTATCAGAACCTGGGCATGTTCCAGGCTCTGGCTTGGGCTCATGCATTCTGGGGAAAACTTGAAGTGGCCTGAGTCACAGAGCAGTCAAGGCACTCTGTGAAAGGAAGTGTGTGTGTGTGTGTGTGTGTGTGTGTGCGTGCGCGCGTGTGTGTGTGCGTGTGTGCACGTGTGTGTGTGTGTGTGTGTGTGTGTGTGCGCTAGTCCTTACAGAAGTAATCCCAGAAAGCACCAACATGGGAGCGAAGAAGTAAGGACAGCAAAAAGCATACATTATCAAGCCAGCTACTGAGTGGGCAGCTGGGGCCTAATCCTGATGGAGACTCCAATCAGGTGGAGGTTGAGGGCTGCTGCTGGGAAGCATTACTTTCCTGGCTGCTTGTAATGGTCACAGAGTGGGTTCCAGAAGTCTCAGAGGGTGCTCAGGCCGGGACATAGCTCTGGGCATTTCAAAGTTGGGTGGGTGCTGACAAATATGACAGGCACTGAAGGTTTGTGGATATGTACTGACAGCGTCTTGCCTCTGTGTGGCTCAGACTCATCATGCCCACATTAATTTGATTCTATCCTGCTACTTTCTTCAAGTGCCAACTTACACATGCACGCACACGCACACGCACACACACACACACACACACACACACTCACGCACCCACCCACACATACCCACACCAGGTGGTTTAGTAGGATAAGCTATACTCCTGTCATTACAGACAGTCCTAAATCCATAAATGACATGAGCAGTGGTCATCTGCCATCTGCAAGCCAAGGAGAAAGGCCTGAGAAGAAACCAGCCCCACTGGCACATTGATCTACTTCCTCTTGGATTTCCAGCCTCTAGAATGGCAGAAGCATGAATTTCTGTGTTCAGGACACTGTGGTGTTTTGTTATAGTAGCCAATTTTACATTCTATGTTGGGACATCATGTTGTACGCCATACTGAATGAACTCATGAATAAACAAATGTTCAAAACAAATAAAATACATCACATGTTATAGATTCCTGATACACTTGTTTAAGCTATTCTGCTTATTTAGGTTGTTTGATAGCAATGTCTCTTGTACCCAAAGATCATCAGCCCTGTAGGATCTTAGCCCCAGTTATCAAGCTCTTGTCAGACCTTGTTTGCTGAAATTGCCAATTTATGTTTATCATCATACACAGGAGCACAAAGATGTACTCCAGAAAAATTCCTAGTCTCTAGACATCTTTCTTCCTACCTCTCTCTCTGGGCCTTTTGCCTCATGATAATCATTTAGTCCTGTGTGGATGGTTACTCCTTTCTTGCTGATATAGTGGCTGGAGGAATCCTAAATGACCAGGTGTTGGCCACAGTTTTTGTGGGAACTTTTGATGTCATTGGTAGTTTTATCCCCGGCCAAGCTCTTTGAGCCTGGAGCTTGAGTCCAGTAAAGCCTGAAGTTGAAGGGATGGGAAACACAAATTCCCTCAAGTAGGTCAGTGGAAATCATGGTGACATAGGTCACTCACCTCTTGTTTCCCAGACCTGTGTTTTCTCCCTGTTAGAATTATAACCAATATCTGAATCTACCTAATGGAATATTTTGGCCATGTAAGCACCATACAGTATCTCATCTGGGCCAGTGTCCTAATTCCTCAAATTTTGGCACATGGCAGACGGCAACAGATCATGGTGGCGAAGACAGCAAAAGCAAGAGGGTGAGACAAGCCTTTTTCTGCCCTTGTATTGTATCCTATCTGCTGGGATTAGGGGGTGCCAATGTAATCAGTGGACTTATCCAACAATCACCCAGTCTTAATCCCAGCATTGTACTCTGAGTCCATCACACACACTGTAGATTCAGCCACCTCCAAATAAACCTTATGACCGAATGAAGCTTTTGAGGGGACATCTAGACACAAACCATAACATTTGTTATAAGGTTACTTACAGAATAGCAGACTTGTAGACATACAGCAAAAGTTAGAAGTCAATTAGAGGGCTGTGACCACAGGCTTTTGCTGCCTGTCACATAGCTAGCTTACTAAATTCAGCTAAAAGCTTGACTGTCTGGTCCCAGCTATTACCCATCAAAAATGACAGGTCACGCTAACTGTGTTTCCTTTAGTTAACAGAAATTCTAGCTTGCTTCAAGGCCATGATTGGGGAAGACTGGCCCAGTCAAGGACACATTTAACTCTGCCTGCCTCTCACAAACACCCTCCCATCATCCCCCAGATGTTCCTATACAATGGTGAGCATTTCCTAAATGCTAAAAGGCATTTGCTAAAAATGCCTTGCCTATTGTATATAGCTTATTACATATCCACCTGTTACCAGCTTTGTGCTGCCTGCCTTCAAACTGTATTTAAACCCCATACAAAATGGACTCGGGCTGATGATTTGAAAACTCAGTTTTCCTCGGCCTGCCAGTGTTAATAAAAGTCTGCCTTCTGAACTCCTCAGTGCAAAGAGTCTCCCTTTGGTTTTCTGCAACACTGTTAGCTACAAGATCCCAGACACATGCACAGAACAGTTCCCAAAGCCCTGCATGTGGACTTCTCCAGGGAATTCGACCAGGTTTCCAATAGGATGAGCTAGATCTGACATCAGCCTGAGGTGTGGGATCTCAGCACTGGCTTTCAGGATCTGTAGGTAGGAGTTCTCTTGGGTTTTCTCAAGATTTTAGACAATATAGGACACATTGATGCCATGAAGGCTTTGCTGTCATCAGTTTCTGATAGCCTGTGCTGTTTCCCAGATACAGCATGTACTTTCATCTTTGCTCTCACTCTCGTTTTCTATTTATTCAGTCTAAGCTCACTCTGCAGGGCCAGTTTCTCTCCCACCCTTCATTTTTGCTTTCTTGAATAAACTTTGCCACTGCTCTTGGCTCATTTCATTTAATTGTTTGTTTGAGGCAAGAAGAACCTGAAATCCAACTCCAGAAGGAGAACTGAGCTATCCAGAACCTGGTAACATTTAGTTGGTGAGCCCCTTTTTTAGAAACAAGCTATCCAATAACAGTACGACATTTGGGGTTTAGCCTCAGCCCCTGCACTAGCTGGTCAGATAAGCATCAGTAGTCACTACATTAGAGTTTGTCACAGTTTCCATGTCTCTCACCAGGGCTATTCTGTTCACGGGCCCACTGAAGAAGCACTGGGGTGAGCCATGGCACTGTTCAGCTCACTCCATTGGATGAGTCAGCCTCGCCACCTGATTGTTCCACACATTCTTTGTGTTGGATATTCTCAGATGGCATTGACAAGAGACACAAAGATTTGCACATTGTTGCCTCTTCCCATAGGCCCATCTACATGCTTCTGCTCCAGACTTTTTCCATCTTCAGTCTTCTTTTTTTCTCAGACCAACTAGTCAAGTCATGTGCCACTGCCCAGATCAGACTGTCTGTCTGTCTGTCTATCCACCTACCTACCTATCTAGGGCCATATCTCCCTTCACAAATAGTGATGAGCTGGATTTCTCAACACACTGTCTACTGGCATCACTTCTCTTCAGGGTTTTCCAGTCACTCCTGAGTGGGGCTGTAGTGTGATAATGTGAGAAACCGAGGCCCTTCCTTTCCTATTAAAAAATATAAACAGGAGTGCTTCCATTTTAGACTATAGTCCACCTTAGGTGGCCAAACCCCTCATGTTGAAATTATGGAAACACCTGAATTTTGGGAACATAGCAGCAGGCCAAAGAGAGTGAATCAGTAGCTAAGGACTTTCTGTTACCCATACTCTCTCCCTTCCCATTTCTCCTCCGCCTCACCAGTTCTTTAGTTCCTCTCGCACCACTTACGCTAGCCAACTGCAATACACTGTAAGCCTTTGAATGTAGCTAATGAGTTTAAAGGATAGCAGCTTTCCATGTGTTAGGATTTAAAAACTCTTCTTTCCTGCTGCTCGGTTGCTGCCTCATGTCTGAGTGTAGACAAGTTCTTCTGCAGAAGTAAATTTTAAACTTTGCCTTGTCAAGTCTTCTTGGCTGATGTGTGAGTGCATTCTTTCCAGTTTGAGTCTGGAGCTTATTTCCAATAGTAGCAGACCATGTAAAGACCAATGGTTAATCCATATAGCTGATCTATTCTGAACCAGGCTTGAGGTTTTCTTCTGCATCACAAATATGAGCTGAATAAGAGGCATAGGTGCAACAGAGGAAAACGACTGATGTGTCTGCGTTTCTTGTTTGAGAACATAAATGTGCTTTCCGGATTTGCTCCAGTCTGGTCCAGAATGTACCATTTGCATGGAACAATGAATTGCTGATGTGCTTGCCTGACCTATGAATCAGGACATCTGAAGGAGGCTACAGTAATTATAAGAAACATTTATTCCCATATTTACAGTTTTTACAGTTTTATAAAAGGTGTCTTTTTATACCATTTATTTCTTTGCATCTCTTTAAGTACTGCCCTGAGAGCTTCTCTGAATGACCTGAGCTTGTAATTTTCTTCGGTATAGCAATAACCAACACACATTTTATTTTCTTTAGAGCTACACTTGCACCTGTGTCTTTAAATGCTAGTGACGTTGCACAAGTCTTTCCACCTCCATTCTACCCTAGTCTCTCAAAGGGGAAGCCTTGGTCGTTGTGATGCTGCAGGGCATGCATCATTACTGTTGCACTTCCAGTGAGACTCTTGTCATCTGACAGGGTATGGAGTAATTATAGAAAATCCCAGGCTGGCACTGTACTTCGGAGTATCCTGCTGACTTAGTTTGAGGTCCCCCAGAAGGGAGGCCTAAGAAAGGATTTGAGATCAAGTAGTTTATTTACACGATGAGCACAGAAAACACCAGTCATGTAATGGGAAATTAGAAAGGGGGAAAAAGGAAGTGAATAAGAAGCATGCTACTAAATAGGTTCCTGCAAAGGGAAACTGGGGCTTGTTTCCTCTGGAGGACCCTGGGAAACAACACAGAACATAGGCCTCAAACTTTGTCCAATAGAGGGGTGAGGGATCTGGGTGTTTGTATTAATTTGCTAGAATAGTCCTGATAAGGTATCATACACTGGGTGGTTTAAACATCAGAAATTTTATTGTTTGACAGCTGTGGAGGCTGAAAGTCCAATAGCAAGGTGTGTAGTTAGCTGCTTAATTCTGAGAACTATGCAGGAAAGGTCTGTTCTTGACCTTGTTCCTCACTTTGTAGATGACCATTTTTTCTCTATTTTTCCCAACATCTTCCTTCTATGCATGTTCCTGGGTCCAAATTGTCCCCCTTTTAAAAAGGACAACAGTTGTGTTGGATCAGGATCTGTTCTTATGGATCTCATTTTAACTTGATTACCTTTGTAAATACACCCTCTCCAAATAAGGCACATTCTAGGGGTTTGGGCTTCATATCAATTTGGGAAGGTGACACAGTTCAATCCATAGCTATATTTATATGCCAACTTCCATGTATCACTGGTGGTTTGCTGCAGCCTGCCATGCATGTGGCCAAATGGAGCTCTGAGACAAGGAGATGCTGATTTTTGGAATATGGGAAGGTGTACTCAGAAATGTAAGTGCCACAGTGTATAAGTGGGCCACTAGCAGTGTCTGGTGCTTTGGTGATACACAGCTATTTCTTTTTTTTGTTGTTGTTCTTTTTTTTTTTTTTTTTTTGGCGGTACTGGGGATTGAACTCAGGACCCTGCGCCTGCTAGGCAGGCGCTTATTCCACTGAGCTATATCCCCAGCCCCTACACAGCTATTTCTATAACTCATTTTTTTGCTTTTTTAAAAGTAGGGACAGTTATGAGAGGGAGAATAATAAAAGAAAGCACACGTTTTATGTTTTGCTGCCTATGATAACAAACGTCTGTTAATGTAAGGGGTCCCATTTAAGGAGAGTCTGCACATTTTTGGTACTTGCTTGTTCTGTAAGCTTTCTCTGGAAACTGAATTTAGAAGTAACATGATTCCTTCTCAATTTTACAAAATATATTTTGTAATCAATAATGATGAAATAAGGCTTCCTACAGAGAAACAGGAAGTAGTGAACTACAGTATTTGTAGAATGAGTGACTTCTCCGAAACACCCGAAAGAAGGTCATCGTTGGGAAATCGCCACCAGGTGGCAACAGAGACTGTAGAATGGCATTTTCTAACCGCGTGAAGGGAGGTTTAGAAGAAAGGGGCGGGGGCGGGGGGGGGGGAAGGAGCCCTTAGGGCTGCTTCCCGAGTTGGGCCGCTTTCACAGAAGCCCTGTGAGGACAAGCACTGTGTCAGACGCTGGCTGACTTACGCATCAGAGTCATATTCAATGTGGGAATGCCATGGTATGAGATTTATAGTCTTTTTATGAACGACCGATTCCTGTTTTTCATTGATCAGGATTTTTTCTCTTGAGATTAAAAAAGTAGCCTAATTCTCAAAGTTGCCGTGAAAATTATTACGGCCTATTGGAGGTAAATCTGGTACATATTTATCAAAAGTAAAAACAGAAACAACAAGGATGACTTGCTTAGTTTAAAAAGCTAAGCAGAGGCAGGATCAAGAGCTCAAGGCCAACCTAGGCAACATAGGGAGACCATGTCTCAAAGGTCCAACACAACAAAGCAAAACCCACAAAAACCCCAACCACCGAAAAAAAAAATTAGTACATATAATCTCCGTGACATCCGAAAAGGCATCACCCTCCCCACGTCTTTCTTTCGAGGCAGGGTTTCCGTATTTAGTCCAGCAGGCTGCCCTGGGAATCACTATGTAGTCCAGGCTGGCCTCAAACTATCGATCCCACTGCCTCAGCTTTTGCAGTGCTGGGGTTACAGACAAACGTGAGCCACCACGCCAGGATCTGTCATTCTAAAGAGCAGAACAAAATGAAGTGCACTCTTGCTGCATTTCGAGGTTTCTGTCCTTGAGTGAAGATCTAGATTTAAGATGACTGGATCTGATTATTTTAGGATGAAAGTAAGATTGTCAAGCTTTCTCGAGCTCACTAGGGTGCCTGTGGAGCGCAGCTCTATAGAGCTGGGCGTCGACAGGGAACTATCAGCAGGTAGAGTCACCCTGCACCCCCCGCGCCTCCTAAGACCCACCCAATCTCGCAGAGAAGAGCGTGGCTTGGTCAGGGAGGGGGCGGGGCCACATGCCGCAGGTGCAAATGCTCCCGAACTGGTTTGACCCACGTTGCTGCCCGTAGAAGCTTCGAGTTGCCGCCTCCTGTCAGCGAGTGGTGGAGGTTCGCTCATGTGACATCTAAGAGACCGGAACTGGGCTGGTTGCGTGAGGCGCAGGGTTTTGACCAAAACAAACGCCGACGGCGCGGAGGCAGGGTCTATGGCAGAGGCACTGAAGCCTCAGCGCCGGGCCAAGGCCAAGGCTAGCCGGACTAAACCCAAGGTGAGATCCTGCCCGCCCTCCCAAGGCCCGGTCGGGTGCGCCCTGCTGCGTTTCTCGCTTTCCGCCCTCCCCTCCGCGGGCTCAGCTCCTGTCCCCGAGTCTGCATCCTCCGCCTCCGCTTCAGTAGTTGATCCTACGTCGGCCCTGTGCGCGTTCCTCTTCCACGTCCGCCCGCTGCCCTTTTCCAGGAGCTCGCTTTGCCTTCTTCCTCTGACCTCACTGGGTTCTTGTTTTTAGCTCCCTTCTTGCCTTTCTTCACACAAGTCTGGTTTCCTACTGTGAAGCAGCTGTTCCCCGCCAGCCCCATGTCAGACTCCCTCTTTTCTCTGTAACGTGGGAACTTTTTCGTTCCTCCCATGCAACAGAGGAAAGGGACCTCTCCTCGGGCGGAGAAGGTATTTTTGACAAGAGTTTTGTGGAGAGCAACAGACCGCAGTGATGTGCCAGCCCTGTTCGCTTTCAAAGTTCGGGGCTACCCTGGCGCTGCCGCTGTTCATTTCTCGTTGTGAGGTTGTTTACGATGGGGCATGAATGGCTGGGTGTTAAGGCAGGAGTTTCACAGTAGGGGCATGTTTGAATTTTTACTGTTACCAGGGTTAAATTACATGCAGTGTTACTGTGGTTTTAAATTGATTTGTTTAGGTGTAGTGTGGATTTTCATGTTGCTCCTGTGTGTTTTCTACAGCGGATGGGTTAAATGGTAGCGCTAAAAGGCTTTAACCTAGAACAGAATTTACGTAAAGGAAACTATGAAGATGGCATGACCAGTACGGAAAATTTACTTTGTCAGAAGCGGGTGATGTTTCAGAGCAGGTGTAATTTAAATAGGATGGCATAATCTGATTTTTTCATGGCAACAAAATTTTAATAATGTAAGCATAGGCATCATAGTTAATACATCGTAGTGATTTATGTAGTACTTTTTCACTGTGATGAGTTTTTATAACGCTATGTGGAATTAGTTCAGGCAGTGTATCCAAGTCTGTAAAGTGTTACTTTTTCATGTAGTAAATCCCAGAGTGCTGGGATTACAAGCAGAACGTTTTTAAGAAAAAAATTTTGTTTTGTTTTGGCTTGGTAAAGAAGTATCGAGGCAGCCAAGGAAGAAAAAATAGTCACTGGCCGGCCATATATAAAATATCTGAAGACGGAACAAAATTGTGCATAGTACGTACACCTTATCTGTAGAGAACACAATCTTTTTTTAAAATCAGATTTTATTTTAGGTATGTGTAATGATGACATTCATTATAGAGAATTCCTACCTGTACATGATGTAACACTTTTTCCATCTCCCTACCCTCTGTTCAATACCTCCTCCCTTCCTCATTTACAAAAATTTTGTTTCCATGTTTTCCTTTTCTTAATTTTTTAAAACTTTTCCCTTCTTTCCATCCTCCTTCCCCCTTCCCTTGTTCCCTTCTCCATTTGAACATTTTCTTCCTATTTCCCAATAGCTATTATACATTTTGGTCTTTATTTACACTTTTGGTTTCTCACACCAGAGAAATAATGCATTATTTACACATGCATGTCTAATTTATTTCACTTAAGAGTATGGGCTCAAGGTTCTTGGAAATATCTGAAGGCTATCCTGTATAGCAGAGTAGTAGTACTCCATTGTATTAAAAAAAAAACACCCACATCTTCTTTATCCATTTATCAGTTGATGGGCACTTGGGTTGGAGAACAGAATTTTTTTAAATTGTTTGTTTGTTTGTTTTGAGACAGGGTCTTGCTATGCAGTTTAGGCTGACCTTGAGCTCACTTTGTAGCCCAGACTGGTCTCGAACTTGGAAGGATCCTCCTGCCTCAACCCCCGGAGTGCAGTGCACCACCATGCCTGGCTCAGAATCTTTTTTTTTTTTTTTTAAAGAGACTAGTAAAAGAAAAAAAAGAACAGTAACAAAATACAAACAAAACAAAGCAAGGCCATTAAAATTAAAACTGTTATGGGATTTCAAACCAAATGATAGGAATTAATAGTGGTTATTGTATTACATATTGTTATCTTCAACAGAGTTGCTCATATTACCAGATGTGAGAATGGAAGATTGGTCAGACCATTAAAGAGAATAAGAAAATAATAATTTTTAAAAAATTAGAGACAATACAGAGTTTCAGTAGAGAAGATGGTAGGAATTCACCAATGGTTGCTCTATTACATATTGTTGTCTTCACATAAGTTGCTCAGATTACCAGATATAAGCATGCAAAATTGGTCAAAATATATATATAAAAATTTAAACATTAACTGTTTCTTTCAATAAACCACCAGACATCAGCAGTACACTCAGCCCAGCTATCCATACTTAGTACTTTCTTTTTCTTTCCTTCATCTCAGTTGTTTCTTTATGCAGTTTCTTTCCCTTTCATATTACCTATTGTACATTTTGGGTTTTATTTACTCTTTCATGTTCTTACACTAGGGAGACAATATGATGTTTATACATATGGGTCCTAGTTATTTCACTTACGAGTATAGTCTCTAGTTGAATCAGAATCTTAACCTCTAGTTTTTTTCCCAAATAAATGATGAAATCAAAGCTTAGAGAGGTTAAATCATACCCCCAAATTTTGTAGTTAGCAAGAAAACTTGAGTTAAAGCCAGAAGTCATGACTCTCCAGTAGTTTCATAATTATTTTATATATCTCAATCTGTGCATAGATAGAATGTCTTAGATGTTTAAAAACATTAATGAGGATTCTCTCAAGTTATTTCATGTAAGGGAATTTCTGAATTAAAATATTAAAAATCTTAGGCTTTAAAATTATGAACAGCCAGTTGCTTGTTTTATTGACACATTTCAGACAGCATTGCTATATAAATATATAACAATTTATTTTCTTAGGTATTAGAATTTTTGCTTATTGTTAAGTTTTTATTAGGACATATTTGCAGGACCATATAATTATATTCATCGTGAGGAACTGGTATGTATCTACTACTTAATTCTTTCTATGTCCTCTTCCCTTTTTCCTTCCTTCCTGGCTGCATTTTTCCTTTTTTTTTTGTATCTTCAGGACAGGGTCTCGCTATGCATTTAAGGCTGGCCTTGAGCTCATTTTGTAGCCCAGGCTGGTCTTGAACTTGCAACAGTCCTCCTGCCTCAGCCTCCTAAGTGCTGGGATTACAAGCGTGCACCACCACGCCTGGCCATTTTTCCTTTTTTTGAGGAATAGCTGGCACAATATTTTTTCCCAATCTGTAGGTCATCTCTTCATTCTGTGGGTTGTTTGCTTTGCTGTGTAGAAGCTTTTAATTCAATACAACCTTAGGTGTTGACTTTTGGGTATCTCTTATATAATTTGGTTTCTATCTAGAAGTTTTTTGCCTACATTTCAGTCTTTAAGAGTTACTTTATCTTCAAACATATTATGCATTTCTGTGTTAATATTTAGATCTTTGACCCATTTTGATTTTAGTTTAGTACATGATGAGAGATATGGATCCAGTTCAGCTATCTGCATGTGGAAAGCCACTTTTCTCAGCATCACTTGTTAAAGAAGCTTTCTTCCAGTGTAAGTTCTGGCCCTTTTGTGAAAGATGAGATAGCTGAATGTGCTTGGAGTTACTTTTGTATCCTCTATTCTGTTCCAGTACACGTTTGGTTTGTCTTTTTGTCTTTTGGTTTGTCTGTTTTTGTAAGTCTTACATTGTAATGCTTTCTGTCTTGCCTTATTGTCCAGGATTGCTTTTGCTTTTCTTAGTCTCTTTTGATTACATCCATGAATTTTAATATTTTTTTCTCTAGTTGTGTGAGGAGTGCTGTTGATATTTTGATTGGGAGTGTCTTAAATCTGTGTATCCATTTGGAAGTAGGACTTTTTTTGACTGTATTGGTTTTGTCTACCCAGGAACAGGGGATATGATATCTTTTCATTTTCAGGTGTTCTCTTAAATCTCCTTTTTCAGAGTACTGTTGGAGAGATCTTTCGTGTCCTTGCTTAGGTTAATTGCTAGATATTTAATTGTTCTTGATGCTATTGTGAACTGAATTGTTTCCCTAATTTCTTTCTTGGTGAATTTATTATTGGTGTATATGAATGCTATTGATTTTTGTATATTTACTTTGTATTGTGCTGTCACTGAATTTGGTTATTCTAGGAATCTTGGTGAATTTTTTTGGTTTTCTGTGAAGAGGATCATGTCATCTGCAAATTCTGTATAATTTGACTTCTTTTCCTATACATATCCCTTTTATTTTATTTTTTTGTCTTGCCTGATTGCTCCACATAATGTTTCAAGAACATCGTTGAACAGTTATTGTGATAACAGTCATCCTTGTCTTGTTCTTGATTTTATAGGGAGAGCTTTCAGCTTTTCCTCATTTAATGTGATGTCAACTCTTGGTTCATCATAAGTGACTTCTGTTGGTGAGATAAGGTCCTTTTATATCTGTTTTATTCAGAGTTGTTTTTTTTTTATCATGAATGGAAGTTAGATTTTGTCAAATGCTTTTTTTGGTGTCAAGATGATCACGTGATTTTGCTCCTTGCTTCTGTTTATTTGTGTGTTACATTTATTGATTTACAGCCATGCATGGTGGCGCACCTCTGTAATTCCAGCACTAGGGAGACTGATGCAGGAGGATTGTTGTGAGTTGGAGGTGAGCCTGGGCTACATAAATGAGCTCAAGGCTGGCCTGAACTGCATAGTGAGACCCTGTCTCAAAAAAAAAAAAAATCAATTTGCATTTGTCAAAGCATCCCTGCATCCCTGGGATGTAGCCTAATTGGTCATGAGGTATGCTCTTTGTAATGACTTGATGCATTTTGTTTGCTAGTATCTTATTGGGGATTCTTTCCATCACTGTTCATTAAAGAGATTGGCTTGTAGTTCCCTTTTATTTTGTTGGATCCATTAGCGTCTAATTAGTATGATATTGGGTATGGAATGCCCTCCTGAGGATTGTTGCCAACAGCATAAAAAAGAGAACTGGAGGGGAAGATGGTGTGCTACTGTTGATTTTTCTGGAGAAGCCTGTCAAGCTGGTTTTCCTGATATGAACTGGCTGTTCTCATCGGAGGAGCTTGGGTCCTCACTATTGGTGAGGATAACTGCGGTTCTTTTTGAGGAAGCTCTGATCCTTGTCTTGAGTGTTGCTTCCTAGCTCCAGTACAGATCCCTCAGCCTGCTAGCACAGATCCTTCATCCTGCTGGTGTAGACTTTCTAGCTTCCACCACTGACCTTGGAGCCTTCCCAGTGCGGATCCTTGATACAGACTTGCATGAGACATTGTTGGGGCTCCAGGCTTTCATCTGGACTTGTGCAGGACATTGCTGTAGGATCCAGGCCCTCAACTGGATTCTTTGTGTCTCTAGTGTGTGGACAGATCTCCAGTACTCTTTGCATTTGACTCTTTGGGTGAATATTATAAAATAATCCTATAAATTGTGTGTCCTGTATTAAATCCTTTCCCTTGTAAACCCTAACTACAACAGGTTCTTTTCTGTTTTTTTAATCAGGATAGTCCTATTTTCTATTCATGACTGTGGGAGTACTGGTTCTTTTTCAGTGCCATTAGAGTTTGAGGCATACTGATGTTAGGTCTTCCATAAAGTTCTTTTAGAATTTGGCAAATCTGTGGGGGCCTGGGTTTTTCTTGGTGGGTAGTGCACCTCTCAGAGAAAAACCCCATGCTGTTTTTGTAGTTCACAACAGCCATAGATTCTATAGCCCTTTACCCTCAATCTCCCTGCCCTGGGTATTTACCTTGCTTCTAGGGAGTCAGGTTCTCCTCCCCACAGACTGCAAGAGCTGGGGAGAGAGTCCTAATTGTTTCTTTTTCTTTTTTTCTGAGTTGTGGACCATCTTTCCAAATTCTCTGTAGCTTCTAAGTTTTTCTTTTAGCTGTTTTCCAATTCCTGGTGATCTGCCTCTACATTTTTCTTTGACCAGTTGTTATTTTCGGTGTCTGGATCTGAGACATTGAAATTTGCTCCCCATTGCCACACTGCCATTTTCTTTCTTAGCAATTTCAGAGATGTCTTCACTTTGGATTTCTTTGGTCAAACAAGAAATCTTAGGACATATCACCTTGTCTATAGATTAGTTGTGATTGTACTATTTTTTATGCTAAAAAAAAAAAAAGAAATCTTAGGCACACAATTTTTCCTCACTCTCCAAATACAGTCACTAAATCTTGCAAATTTTATTTCCTAAATATTCTGTTAAGTCTGTCCATTTTTGTCCATTGTAGCTACCATGACCTTCCTCCAGAAAGGATTCTTCCAGATTCTACTGAGCTGGCCTCTGGATTGATATTTTTTAAAAAATAAAGCTGGCTGGGCATAGGGATACATGCCTGTAATTCCAGCACTTGGAAGGCTGAGGCAGCCTTGGCTATGTACATAGTGAACCTAAGGCCAGCCTAGACTACATAGTGAGACCATGTCTCAAAAACTAAAAAATCAAGCAAAGAACCAACCAAATCAAAAAACAATAAAAAACCCCAAAATTGATCATGATATGCTCCTCAGAATCTGTCAGCGGTTTCCCACCCCCCAGAGGCTAGTGTTCAAGCGTTAATTGAGAATCTGGCCTCAGCCTCATTAGCTTAGTTCTGTCACCACTCACATTTGACTCCAACCATGTCAGCAGTGGCAATCCTATGGCATGAGTGCCGCAGTGGGCTGTTTGTCTCATTGAGAGCTCTAATAGGCTCACTATCACTGGTATGTTCTTTTCTGCTTCAGGGCCTTTGCCTTTGCTGTTTCCTTTGCCCAAACTCCTCTTCTAGCCCCTCTTCATCTAGCTAATGACTGCTCATATATTTCTTAGTTAAAGCAGTGGTTACGCCTAGAAACTTTTCCTTATCACCCTTGTGCTCTTCCTTCCCCCACTATGCCTGGCCTTGGGTCCCTTATCTCACTTGTAGTTACTTTGCCAACTTTTCTTTTCTCCCGTAGATTGTGAGCTCATGGAGGAAGGTCTTGTTGCCAGTACCGCTCTCAGCTCCTGTAGTCACTTGATAGTGTTTTTTGAATTAAGAACTAAATGCCAGTATTGGAGTGTGTTTCCAAGCTTTGTCACTTAAAAATATATTCTAATCAATTTTCTCTGACTAGTATGAAAAAATGAAGTCCACCCAATGAGCAAGGCCCTTATACTTCTGAATTTAGGAAAATTAATTCTTTTATAGTAATAGATACATTTCTTAATGCTGGCTATAGTTTGGCCATGGTTATAAAGTCCTACATTTGTGAAACATTTGCTATTTGTGATATAATTATGGCTATTTGCTGAGCCATAAATTAGTTCTAAGGCTCTTTTCAGGAAGTAGAAGTGTCATGTGCTGTTGTCTTTAGATAGTTGAGTGGCTTGTGGGTCTTATCCAGCAGCTAGGCTGCATTCCTCAATGTTAGTCATCTGGTAGGTGACTTTAGGTTGCTAGGTCATCCACGGCTAGGTATCTGGTGCTCATTGCCTGATATTTGAGAGATAGTCCTAATAACGTTTTCATTCTTTTAGTATCATTCTTTGCTAAAATATTCCTCAACTTTGAGGATTCTTTTTTCATTGATCTTGGCAAGTTGAGTTAGAAACAGTGTCTTTTTCTTTTTGAAACGGGTGGTGGTGGTGGTGGTGGTGGTGTCTCACTGTGTACATGTGTGCACCACCATGGCACCCTACTAAGAATAATAGATTTTTAGATTTGAACTTTGCAAAAATAAAGACACTTGTAGTCATAGAAAGTATTTTTATAGTTAATATTAAATTCTGAATGCCAACAACTTAATAATAGTAAGAGCATCTAGTGATTGCTAAGGATAGACTGAGATGTATCTTGGAAAGCTGATAATAGACACTGAAATATCTTAAAATCCCCAGTCTGCCTACTCCCTGCCTGACTGATTTCTATTCTAGTCCCTACCTGACATGAATGGTTGTAAATTTGGAGGGATGGTGTATTATGTTAATTAGCTCCTTTGGTGCATCCTGAGTCATTAATTTGTCAAACACGTACTTTTTTTTTTTATTTTAAAGACAAAAGAATGGAGACATATGAACCAGAAAAGCCATACACAATACAGAAAATACAAAGTTATACAGAATATAGTAGGGAATTAGCACTGGATGTTGTATTACATAGTTATCTTCACATTAGTTAACACAAAAACATGAAAGGAAATACCAAACTATAAAGAAGATAGTAGGGAATTTGCGCTGGATGCTGTATAATATAAAGTTATCTTCACTTCTGTTAATACAAAAATGATTAAGGAAATACAGAATTGTAGAGAACATAGAAGGGAATTAGCTCTGGATGCTGTCCTACATAATGTTACCTTCACCTTTGTTACTCAGTTACACAGATGATGGCCCATTTGATCATTCAGTTTTTGTCCTCCCTCATCTCCGTTGCCCTACCACTCAATCAGTCATGTTCCCTGTGATAATAACTGTACTCCTGGGTTTATCTATATCCTTGGACTCTCGCCTTGGGAAGAGACATAGCTGCCTCAACCTATACTATAACATACATGGGTATATACAAACTGCCATGGTCGGAGGTGTGAAAGCACATATGCTCACAGGGGACCGCCCGGCTCCACCCTGTTGTCGTGCTATGGGTGGGGGCAGATCCAGTCCATGAGGTGCCCTGAGTGGGGCCCTCAGCGGAGCAGCCGCAGGGCCCACTGTGGAGCAGCCGCGGGGTCCACAGCGGCGCAGCCACGGGGCCCACAGCGGTGCAGCATTGGGGCCCACTGAGGCACAGCCATGGGGCCTACTGCAGATCATCCGCGGGGCCCACAGCGGCGCAGCCGCGGGGCCCTCAGCGGAGCAACCGCGGGGCACGTGCCCCCATCGGGGCGCCCTCTGTGACCCTTTTGGCTCTGTCCCATTGCCTTGATGCCAGAGGCCCTTTCCTCTCCTCCCACCTCCTCCTGATCTCCAGCATTACCGTTTCCCACCCCTTGCAGCTGGGCAATGGGTCTCTGGAGCTGAAGCTGGGAATGCCGAAACGAGGGCGTGGGCCAAGGGTGTGCTGGGAGCTGCGACCTCCTCCCTCTCTGTCTTGTCTCCCTCCAACTGCGCCATGGCAGATCTCCAATCCCCTCCTCCAGAGGAGGTTTTGCCTAGTCTTTCCGAGGGTTTCAGTTCCCATTTCAGATCCTTCTCGAGTTCAGGATATCCACCTCTTTCCTTTCTGTCCTTCACATGTTGCTATATTCCTATGTCTGAGTGGCATTCCTCCGGGAGGGTCTCTCTCTGCTGCCTACCCGGTCGCCATGGGTTCATACAAGGTTCATACATGCAAGCAGTATGGAGACACTCTTGTTGCTCGTATTAGTAGTTTGGGGTGAGTCCTGAAGCCTGTGGACTCGTCCCATTGCTGTCAGGAACAGGTGGTGATTGCGCAGGCCGCGGAGGCTCAAGGTGCTCCCAGTGGGCGTTCAGGGTGGGAGCTGAAGCCCAGTTAACTCAGTTCATGCTTCCTGCTTGATGTTGGAGTGAGAAGGGCATGGGGCCGTGTGATCCACCTCTATCTGCAGCTCTCTCTTGCTGTTGTGCTCCAGTTCCCGTTTGTTCCTTGGCTGGATCCCTGGGAGTTGCTGTGGCTCTGATGTCGCTGCCGATGCACCCCACTGCTCCCCACTGGCAGCCGCCCACAAGGTGGAGAGGCAGGAGGCCTCAGGCTCGAGGCAGGCATAGAGCTGGGTGTGGTGGGATGTGTACTGGCTGCTCTGGCTCCACCTTGCCTCCAGGTGCTGATTAGGAAGGTTGCTGCAGGGTGGGGACTCCGCTTCGGCGGCTGTTGCAACCTGTCATCCTGATTTGACAACAGTTCCCAGCCACTATTGCCTCTTTTCCTGGCTGCGCCCTCTCCTCTCCAGAGCTGGACCAGCTCTTGGAACTCCGCTCTTCCCTGGCCGAGTCGGGAGGCTTCCATGAGCGTGGGTCTCTGAAGCCAAAGCTGCGACTGCCGGAACGAGGGCTTGGGCCAAGAGTGTGCTTGAAGCAGTGGCTTCCTCCTTCTCCGTCTCTTCTCCTGATAGTGCCGTGGCGGCCCTCCGATCCTTTCCTCCAGGAGAGGCCCTGCTTGGTCTTTCCTAGGGCCTCAGTTCCCATTTCAGATCCTTCTTTGGTTCAGGGTACACACCTCTCTCCTTTCTGTCTTCATATTGCTATATTCCATTGTCTGGGTGGTAATCCTCTGGGAGGTTCTCTCTCTGCTGCCTACCCGGTCGCCATTTTCCCGGAAGTCTCGAACATTTTTTAAAGGTCTAGAATTAACTTGGTATCGTGCTCTTCCCTTCCCAGCTATTAGAAGCAAGAGACAGCTGGGAATATGGCTCAGTGGAATAAGCACCTCCCTAGCAGGGGCAAAGTCCTGAGTTCAATCCCTGGTACCACAAAAAAAAAAAAAAAAAAAAAGCAAGAGATACATGAATGAAGTCACTTTGTTGAAATATTTCAGAGTATCCCAGTGAGCCTTCTAGTTGAAGTCATCTTATGTGTAAATCGGTAGTTTACCATGATAACGTGATGGTTTATATAGTTCTGCACGTTAAGAAGTGCAAGTTCATGTGAAATACTCTTTTTTTCCTTTTTTTCTTTTAGTTTGTGGAGGTTTCAGTCCATATTTGGCTGGTTCTGAGGCAGAGTGGCACATGGCAGAGGGCAAACTGTTCATGGCAGCAAACAACCAGCAAATGTGTAAACACATACTCATTGATACCCAAAACCTGCTCTAGACACTTGGGACATGAAAGAGAAAAACCTAAAACAAACTGGCCTTAAAGGAGCTTATATTCTAGACTAGAGGGAGAAGACAGGCGAAAGCCCACCACACAAAACCCATTTAAAAAATATATACATGGCTGGGGATATAGCTCAGTGGAATAAGCGCTTGCCTAGCATGCGCAGGGTCCTGAGTTCGATCCCCAGTACCACAAAAAAAAAAAAAAAATATATATATATATATATACATCTCTCTCTCTATATATCAGTATGCAGTATATTTATAAATATACACATACATGTATTTCATGGTAGAAGGTGATAAATGCTATGAAAAAATGGTAAAAGAGTTGGGGAGTGCTGATAAGAGGTTAGGATGGGTTGCGATTTAAAATAAGTGGACAAGGATGTCCTTTAATGAAGATCACTTTTTTTTTGAGGCATGGTTTTGATACAGGAAAATAAAAACTCCCAACCTGAATGATATCTAGGAGAAGTTTGAGTTTGTGTTCTCTAAAATCGAAGAACGAATTTTAGGAACAACAGAGGTTAAGAACAGAATATATTTATTGAGAGAAAGAAACCTTCTCTCCAAGAGAGGGACAGAAGAATGCCCGAGTGGGTTACCCCAAGACTGTCTTTTCTAGGGACTTTTATAGAGCAAAATCTTGAGGTGAGGTGGGTCCAAGGTAGGGGAAATGGACACAACTATGGTCAGCCAGTAAGAATTGTTTAGGTAAAGTTGATTAAATTGGGATCAAATGGGAAAGTGAGTCATGTAGCAAGCTGGCATGAACACAGAACGGGGAGGGGGGCTTTTCCTGCAGGGGGTTGGGTCAGGGACTCTTCAAGGTGATGGCTACCTATTTAGAATATCAATATTTACACCTAAGGAGGTAGGTATTTGTGTAGTCTTTTTGTCTTGAGGTGTGGCCCACAGTATCTTATCTTGTCTTTCATGTTGGTTCCTTCGAGAGCCTGGCCCTGTGTCACTGCCTATAATATTTCTATCTAACTCAGCTGCCTATAACAGTTTCACTATGTTGTGCAGGCTGGTCTTGAACTTGCTTATGTAGCCCAGGCTGGCCTTGAGCTCACAGTGATCTTCCTGCCTCAGCTTTCCAAGTGCTGGGATTACAGGGGTGTGCCACCACACCTGGCTCTGAAGATGATTTTTAAGACCTGAAAAGGATGAGAGAGTTCACTTGTGGCTTTTGGGAAGGGTTCCAGGCACAGGAGGCAATGGAGTGAAAGCCCTGAGGCAGTGGCATGCCTGTCCTATTCCAGGATCTAGCTGATGGCAGTGTGGTTAGGGTGGAGTGAGTGAGGTGGGGGTGTAGGGATGAAGTTAGGAAGATAGGCCTTTTTAAGGACTTGAGCTTTGTCTGAGTGACTACACATTTACCTCTGTGTTTTGAGCAGAGTGGCCTGATCCAACAGATGCTTTAAGGGATCATGTGCTTGCTTTGTGGAGAATAGACTGTCTAGTGCAGGGATAGCAAGCAGACCCTCTACGAGACTTAAAATTATTCAGGCGTGATTGGTGGTGATGTCTCCAGCCAGAGTTGCAGGGGTATAGTTGGGAAGAAGTGTTTGGGATGTGAGTGAAGAGAATTTGCTGGGGTTTGGATGTGGAATGTGAGGACAATCAGGAAAGTCCGAGGTGGGGAAGGTAGTGGGTAGAACAGGAGTTTGGGGGCAAAATCAGGAATTCAATTTTGGATGTTAATTTTGAAATGAAAATCTGTTGACATTCACAAGCAGAGGAGTACAGCAGTGAGCTGAAAGGTCAGATGTGTTTCCAGTGCTCTTTGCCATGCCAGATGGCATACAGAAGGTGATGCAGATGGTAAAAGAATTTACCAGTAGTCAAGGAAGATAGGAGAAGCAAAAATTTCTTCAGATTTCTTTGAGACATGGTTTTGCTGTGTAGTTCAGGCTGCCCTTGAACTCAACATATTGTAGCATAGGCTGGCCTCGAACTCTTGGTGATCTTCCTCCCTCAGCTGAAATTATAGGCCTATGCCACCACTCCTAGCTTAGTGGAGTTTTAAAGAGAGGAATCTTGAAGTCAGGGTGAGAGATTGGTGTTTTTATAAGAGAATTAAGACTTGGGGAAGGGTATAGGTTGGCAAATCTAGATACTGAAGTTTGTACATCAGAGTGGCAAATTGTCAAGGCCTCTGGCTTAGGCCTCAGAAAAAGACTTAGATAAGCATAGTTGTGTGTTTTTAATCTAATTGGGAAAGGTACATCAACTTGAGGAAGGATAGGATAGTTTTTGTATTTACTTTTATCTTGTGCTGTTTTTAGTCCTCATTAGTGCAGTGTATTAGGACACAGTGTGTTAGTGCAGTCCAGTATGTGTTGGGCAGAAATGTATTGTCCAAGAAATTTGGATGCAGACAATTTTAACCCTTTTGTCTTTCATTGAGAGTGTGGTGTCCTAAAATGTAAGCAGAGAAAGCGTGGGAAGGAGGAAGGAGAGATCAAATAAGCGAAATACTGCTCGTATAAGAAATAAGATTGTAAGAGAAACATTAAAGAAACGGTAGTCAAAGAAAAGTGGAATTAGTATTCATAGCAAAATATGTGATCCCCATTCATCCCCCTAAAACTCTTCACTGGTGTGGATTCTTGTGTATCCCAAAGATAGCTGGGAAAATTTTTCTTGAGAGTTTTTGATTGGATAGTTGTGCTGGTATACTCCTCTTGTCTCTTTCTAAAAGTCATTCTGTGCCAAGCATTGTGCCACCCGATTGGGACGCAGAGATAACTGATAAATGGACCTTGCATTTTAAAGTAATCTAAAGACAGGCATTGTATAAAAGGGGAAAATCAAACCATTGTTTGTGAAGAAGTACCTCATCATTTAAGAAAGGAAAGTTGTAAATTTACTTAATATAGTTCATAGAGAAAGAGCTGCAAATGATGAGTAGAAACTTCTCATTTGTTTTTCAAAACAGAAAAATACTTCTTTTTAAATGAGTACATACTTTTCTGATTTTTTCTCATTTCTAAAAAAGGTATGTATTAGTACATACACACATCCCCCACACAGAAATGTGCATCCTAGAAATAAAATGCCCAGAATTCTATCTCCTGGAGATAACTATTGGTAATAGTTTGTTGTGTGTTCTTCTTTAGCCTTTTCTCCCAACACCAACACTTCTGGGCATATTTACTGTAATGTGTAGTTAAGTATGTTTTTGTGTGTTTATTAATTGATTTTCATTTGTGTATAATTTTCCAATTATACTTTCTCCAGTTAAATACTTTTAAGGTTGTCTCTTTGTGTGTATCTTATGAGAATGTAAAAAATAAAGAACTATATATTTTTGATCTGCTTAGCCATTTGTGTTGTAAAAAATTTCTTTGCTTAAAATTGTAGGCATTGATTTTGTACATTGGCTTGATAATGCATTGTATTATATTTGGAGTTGTTCAAGTTTTATCTCACAGTCTATAATGATTATAATGTGTATATTATGTCTTGTACCTTTATCACTACTTAGCTAAAGTAGGCAAAGTAATTGGAAACTGGGTTTCTTTCTAAGTGAAATGGAGTTTTTTTTTCTTTAGTACTGGGGATTGAACCCAGGATTATACTTGACCACTGAACTATAGCACCAGGCCTTCCAAAAACTTAAAAAGTTTTTTTTGAGACAGGATTGTGCTAAGCTGTGCATTCTGGCTTCAAACTTTTAATCCTTCTGCCTTAGCCCTCTTGAGTAGGTGGGATTATAGGCATATACCCTGAGGCCTATTTCCTATTTTAAAGGAAATGAATTTTATGATTTAAACATGAGATAGATTTACACTCAGGAATGAATGTTCAGTTTCTTTTGAATTCATTGGATCTGCCTTGTGCTTTCTGAGAAACATGTAAAGATAAACTTTCAAGTGTGCCAGAGCACATGGTTAGTATTTGTGGAATAATTTAGTAATTTCTTCATTTTAAATTCCAGTACCAGGTGGTACTCCCCTAACACAGGTAAGGGTGGAGAGTTTTCTTTGGTTGTACTTTTTTTTGTTTGTTTGTTTGTTTTTGAGACAGGGCCTTGCTATGCAGTTCAGGCTGGCCTTGAGCTCACTTTGTGGGCCAGGCTGGCCTCAAACTTGCAATGATCCTCCTGCCTCAACCTCCCAAGTGCTGGGATTACAGCCATGCGCCACTTCACCCAGCTGGTTGTACTTTTCAAACACAGATAAGTGAATTCTACCCATGTGGAAATTAAAAGCCTAAACAAAGGTTTATATGTTCTTCTGGAGTGGTAGAATGTCAAAAAAAGGAAGTTTCTTCACTGATTATCTAACTGTTTTAACTCTTGCTGTTATGATTGTCGTTTTTCCTGGGAAGGTAGATCTATCTACAGAGTGTGGGTTTGGGAGTAGTGATTAGGAGGATATAAAATATCAAGGGCCATCCTGGAATGGGGAAAGGGTTGAAATGAAATGATGGGAGGGACAAAAGGAGTTAAAAACTGCCCAAGATACAGGGTGCAGAAGAAGTCTTGGGTTACCTTTGGATCAGTGGAGATAAGGTTTGCCAGGCCAAGATTGTGTGGTCTATCTTGTGATTGTTTTTAGCCCTTTTCTTTTGCCTAGTTAGCATTTAACATTCCAAATACAGTTTAAGAGAAAAAACAAACAAAAAAACTAGCTTCCCTTATTCTACATTCTACTGTTTATTTCCTTTTCATTCATTTCTTATTAATTCTTTGATCTTTATTTTTAACAGATTTATTGAGATTATTCACACATCATTCACCTGACCTAATGAGAGAGAGAGTGTATAATTCAGTTGGTTTTAGTATGACCATGGGGTTAGAGTTGTGCAGCCATCCCAGTCCTGTGCTTCATAGTAGCTACATCATGGTTCGTTCATTCCTACCAATAACATATGAGGATTCTTAATTTCTTTGTATTATAACAAGTTTAGTGTGTGTGCTGCTGAAGCGAACACATGTTCTAATTTCTTGAATTATCTTGGCACTCTTGTTAAAATTAGTTGACCATAAGTAATGGTTTTATTTTTGGAGTTGTTCTCTTTTATTGGTCTGTTTATTCATATACTAGCACTATATTACATACATTGCTATAGTTTTGTAGTAGGTGGATTTTGAAATGCTAGTGTGTTTTCCAACATTGCTTTTTTAAAAGGTGGTTTGTGTGTATGTGTCTAACTCTATTATATCTTTACATTCTCATATAAATTTAAGAATCAGCATGTGTATTTCTGCAAAAAAGGCAGGTGGAATTTTGCTAGGGATTGTGTTCAACCTGTAAATGGATTTGGCATTGACATCTTTTTTTGTTTGTTTGTTTTGTTTTTGGTACCGAGAAGGGAATTGAACTCAGGACCTTGTGCTTGTTGGCAGGCACTTGTGCCACTGAGCTATATCCCTGGCCTGCATTGACATCTTAATATTGTGAAAGATGTGGACTGTTTTTCCATTTGTTAAGTATTTGATTCTTTTCAATAATGTTTTATAATTTCAGAGAACAAGTTTTTACATTTCTTTTGCACAATTTATCCTTAAATATTTTGTTATTTTTGTGCTACTCTAAATGAAATTATTTTATTTATTTCATATTCTGATTTTTCAACTCAGTGGAACTTGTCCTCTGCCCTGACCAGTATACCAACATTTCTCACTCCCAATAATTGTTCTCCTTTTGAATTTTTTCCTTCTGATCTCCCAATCTGAGAAACCTATTTTTATAATGAGCATGCTAAACATACGCTTAAAAAAATGAGGTTACTTTTTCATTTTTCTTTGTTTTTTTCTTTAGTAGTCCCCTTGCTATCCTTTCAGAGGCTGGGCTTGAACTCACTACATAGCCCATCTTGGCCTCAAACTTGCAGTGGTCCTCTTGCCCCAGCCTCATGAGTGCTGGCATTACAGGCATGCACTACCATGCCTGGCTGCTTTTTCAATTAATAATCATATAATGTTTTTCTGTTACTCATTATTTTAGGCAGTTTAGTAAACAGATTTGCATTTGATGTGCATTGTGTGCCTGACCCCCTGAATCTAATACTTAGCAGTTCTTATTGTAGAGGGTACGTATTGCTTTTTGAGTATTGCTGTTTGTAAATGGTTGGCTGCCATAATCATTTCAGCAAGCAGATCTCAAATTCTGGTTCGAAGACATTTATCTTTTGTTCCTGATGTATAAAGGCTCCACCTTTTGGGGTATTAATATGTCAGCTATTCTTGCCGGATATTTAGAAAACAATAATCCAAAAATACCAACTGCATGTATAACTCTGTTCCTTAAAGGTGCATGAAAGGAAGCATTTGAGTAATTGCAGTATTTGAATGTAATAACTTTATTTCAATAATTTTCTCATAATTTTTTTATTTATCTAGATTATGTTACATAGTTTGTGTGTTAATGCCTAGAATTTTTGTTAAACCATAATTGTACTTTTTTGATGGTTAACTTTTTTATGGTTTTGCTTTTTAGAGATAATTTTGCACTTAGTGAAAAGTTGCAAATATTACCCAGCAGGTACCTATATACATAGCGTCCTCTTATGGTATCATCTTCTACAGTATAACCATACATTCTGTAGTACAGAACATTTTCAAAGCTGAGAAGTTAGTTTTGGTATAATACTGTTAATTAAAATTTAGAGTATATTTGATTCTCAACGGTTTTTCCATTAAGGTCCTTTTTCTGCGCACTGAGTTGCTACATTGTCTAGGCGAGGTTTGAACTTTGGATCCTCCTGTCTTAGCCTCCCAGAGATCGAGGATCATAGGTCTGTGCCAACATTCCTGGCTTCCACTCATTTTTTAAATAATTTATTCATTCAGGTAACTGCTTATCATTGTGGGCTCAGGAATATTTATTTTGTCTTGTAGGTTATAATCTAATGTTGTAGCTGTTCGTTTTGGTGCTCAAGTTCTTCCAGCCTTTTTTGCTTGAGCTTGGAGTAAATGTGTTTGTCAAGATAAAGAAAAACCTCTGATAGCCTAAGGTAGCTGGTGACTGTTCTGTTTACTTAACTTATAGCAAAATGATGAACAATTTAGTTAAGACTGTCCCAGTTTAAAATAATAATTTGCTACTTACCATGGTGTTTTTTCTTTTAGAATGAGACTAGTGAATATCCAAATTCATCCTACCCCAAATTGGATAATACTGAATATGAAACATTGCTTATGAAGTACATTTATATTTCATTTGTTGAGTGATAAAATTTAGATTTCATACACAGTTTAAAAATTTCCTTATGCTGAAAGCATTAATTATTGTTATATTATTTCGTATTAAATCTTGTTTTTAGGAAAAGAAGAAATATGAAATCCTTCGGACCGAAGAGTCTGATAAAATCTCCCTTCCAAAAACCTCCAAAGAGCAGGAAATCCTTCCTCCAGCTTGTGAATTCAAAGGAGACCATCTGAAGGTCTTAACTGATTCCCAGCTCCAGAACGATGTCACTGGACAGAATGAAAGTGAAATGTTTGATATACCACTCACCTCCCTGACTATAGACAGTGATGGTTGTCTGGCATGTCACCCAGGGCCCCTAAAAGAAGGGGAAGAAATCAGAGCCTGTGTGGGAGTTGATGAGATCATGTCCAAGGTGAACTCTGGATATGACATGGGAAATAAAGTTGAAACTCCAAAGAACTTTATAGAAGGAAAGGAAAATATATTGTTACAATGTGGACCATCGGAAAGCACACTGCTATCTGATTTTTCCAATACTCACCAGGAAATGGAAAATTTACTAGTCGGAGAAACTCAGAATAGAAACGAAGCCCTGGGTTGTTCTTCAGAAATACTCCAAAATGTAGGCTTGCAGAGTTCTTATGAAGTCAAAGAAATTTCTCAGCCCCCTGAAGTGAGGAAACTGTATCCTCAGTTGCCAGCTGAAATTGCAGAAGTACAATCTTTGGTGGCCGTGAAACCCTTGCACTGTAATAAGCGACTCTACCCAGAGCTCCCATCTCAACCAGAACTAATACCATTTACTAAAGAACAGCTAAAGATCTTGGAGCCTGGTTCATGGCTGGAGAATATTGAGTCATATTTAGAAGAATTTGACAGCATGGCTCATCAGGACAGGCATGAATTTTATGAGCTGCTTTTGAACTACTCACGATGCAGGAAGCGTTTGCTGCTGGCTGAAGCTGAGCTGCTTACTCTGACATCTGATTGCCAAAATGCTAAAAGTCGACTATGGCATTTTAAGGAGGAACAAGTGCCTGTACAGGTATTTTGAGTAGTGTTCTGTAAAACTGTCAAGAACCTGAGGAATTCTCAGTGGACCTGCTGTTCCTATGATGCTATCCAGACCCATGCTGTGCTCCTTGTACCCACATTAATCCTGTCTTAGGTCAGAGTAGTGCAGGGGTTACAATGTCAGATGGAAAAGCAGGGCCTGTAACCTGTGGGAGTGAAGCAGGCCAAGGGTTACTGGGGAAGCTCATGCCTGGCTTACTGGGGGCAGGGGCTCTTCACTTCTGGCAGATGATTGCTTTGAGGTTGTGATAGTCCAGGATTGATACATTTTCCAAAAGAAACTAGAAACCTGGAATTTTGTGTGAGAGATACTAAAAGGCAATGTAAGTGGGTAAATGGCACATACACACAAAGCTAGAAAATTATGTCTCCCGGTCAAACTCAGACCATAGATCCTTAGTTTGAGACCTTGGTCATAATGCTACAAATGTCTACTGGGTGGAGAGTGTTAAGGCTGAAAATTGAAAGAAGTTCATTAGGTGGGATCCTATGGTGGCCAAAATAATCAGAATGTCATTTTGTAGTGACCCTTTAGAAAGGATGGCAAAGAAGAGAAGATCACTCTTGATAAGCTTGGTGTTGAAGGACTGATTGCTAACCATTATTTGTTGGGAGACTTGTATATCTATCTTTGTATATAGGAAGGAGCCTATGGAGAGGGAAACATTTGGAAGTACTGAAAATTTTTTTTGGAGGGGATCCAACTCAGGACCTTGCGCTTGCCAGGCAGGCACTTATTCCACTGAGCTATATCCCCACCCACATTTGGAAGTATTGAAAAGAAGGCTAGAATCAAGAATAGAGCTGGAGGAATTAGTATGGGCAACGAGGGAGATTTCCTTTTTCTTTTTTTTTGAGACTGTGTCTTACTCTAGGCCAGGCTGCCTTGAATTTATGACTCTGCTGCCTTAGCATTCTGAATGCTGGGATTACAGGGATCTATTACTACCCCAGGTGGAGGTTTCTTTTGAGCAGAACTGCAAAGAATAATGAGGGTAGACCCAGAAATATTTTGAGGTAACTTGAAGCTGAAGGAATATTAGAGTGGCTTCAATGTTCATAAAATAGAAGGTAAGATTTTCAGTCTGAGAGTCTTAGGGACATGCTCTATTGTTTTCTTGCACCTTTCCTCACTGACTTCTTAGTATTTGTAATTGGCAGTGTTCTCTGTGGCACGTAGATCCTTTATTCACTGGTATTATTTCTTGCACAGTAGTGTTGTCCCCTCATGATTATTAGCTCTTTGGAAATGATACTGAAATCTGTGTATTATATATCTACTGCCTGATTGCTTCAAATGCAAAGAGTACTGGTTTCATATTGTACCCTTTTATCCACTGGTAGGGTATCTGTGCAGATCAAGTGAAAGTTTCGGGCCATCATCGCTACCAGAGAGTAGAGATGAATGAAAGTGCACTGGAGGAGCTGAAGAAGCTATTTGATGCCAAATCTGAACACCTCCACCAGACTCTGGCCCTTCATTCTTATACTTCTGTGCTCTCGAGGTTGCAAGTGGAGTCCTATATCTACACATTGCTCAATAGCTCAGCTGTTCTGAGATCTTTAGCAATTCATCAACAAGGCCAAGGTGTGTAAGTAATGGAGAGCTCATCCTTTCTTATGTACTAAAATGGAAAAATATAGTTGAGTCATACAAATTGGTTTAGTTAACTGTACTAGTTGGTCTTACAAGGTATCGATTGTGCTTGTAGTTTAATATTGTGTCTTTCAGGTAGGATTGACCTGTCATGGAGATACTTCTTGGGAGCAGTGTTAAGCCTCCCTTCCTCATGGCTGTCATTCTCTGCTTCTTCAGGATGCCAGAAAGCTCACTAATTATTAGTAATGTCTCTTGATATTCTATGTCCTTGATATTTTGTGTTACCAAGTAAAGTATAAAAAGAGTTTTTTAAAAATTTTTTTGAGACAGGGTCTCACTATGTAGTGCAGGCTGGCCTTGAACTCACAGTGCTCATCCTGCCTTAGCCTCATGAGGGCTGGTATTACAGGTTTGTGCTACCACGCCCAGCCCAAACAGAGTTTGATTTGAAAATTTAGAATACTTTTTCATCCTGTTTCTTGCATTATTTTTTGTTGTCTAGTTTGTTGGACTGTTGTGTTTAATTTTTAACTGAGGATCTGTAATGTTCTAAATTTTTTATCTTTCTTTGTGTTTTAACACATTTAGGACAGAGCGATAATTTTGTATGTCTTGCTGTTGCACAGCTCTGATTTGAACTGACTGTCCCATTAGGTGGCTTAAACCACTGGTGGTGCATACATGACTGTCCCATTGGGTGGCTTGTATTGCTTCTCAGGTTGTCTCTGGTTACAGTCATGCAAAGGAAGGCACTGATTTAGCAGACCAGGTGTAATCATATTATAGTTCCTTAAAGAAAACATTAAAATGGCATAAAAAATTGTAGTACATTTAAGTTGTGATACAGCCGTTGTAAATTCATATTATATATACCTGCAGTAGGGTACTTGTAAGACTTACATGTTAAACTTTAGAAAATTAATTATTTATAAAGTATTAACCATAAAGAAATCCTATGGCTGCAAATTACTTGGAAAAACACTCAGCTTATAAAAACTTATTTAGGATCAGCAAGAAATGCATGCAAGCAATGAAGAGAAAATGTTACTGAAAATTACCTGAAAAAATGGTGCCACTGTGGCTGCAAAAACAGCCAAACGTGTTATATTTTATGTACTCTGCACAAATCAGCTGCCTTTATGTATAAAATATTTTTCTTATTCACAAATATAAATTTCATTTAACTTAATGAAACAAATTTATTTTTATAATCATTTTTTAATTGAGATGAGTAGTACTAATATTTATATTTGGGCAACAGTTACTCAAATTCAACCAACTACCTAGATTTGATCAATTTGTATAGACTTTCTATTAATTTTATTGGTAAAAAGACTGATAAAAGTGATTGTCTATGCTGGTGTGGTGATGCAGCCTATAATCTTAGCACTGAAGAGGGTGAGGCAGGAGGATCACCATGAGTTCAAAGCCAGGCAAGGCTACACAGTGAGTTTAAGGCCATCCTCAATTATATAGCAAGATCCTATCTCAAAAAACGGGAAAAAAAAAAAAGATTGAATCTGTTTGGATCAATTTATACCACCAGGGCTGGGGATATAGCTCAGTGGAATAAGCGCCTGCCTAGCAAGCACAGGGTCCTGAGTTCGATCCCCAGTACCGCCAAAAAAAAAAATCTATACCACCAGTGGTACAAGTTGCCACTAGGATGGTCATGCATGTACCACTGGTAGTTCAAGCTGGTGGAAACATGTTAAGAATTAGTTCTTCCTGCATGATATGTTGAGCATTGTATATGCTTTTGGAATTATATGCAGTTTTTATTTCTGGGAGAGATCATTTAAAAGTAAAAATTCATCTCCCCTTTTCTTACTTTGTTTTCTTAACAAATCAAAGAGCTGTTGGGTGGGGCCAGAGATCTGGTTTTCAAATTAAAAAAAAAAATTGTAAAAGAGTTTAGTTTCTCTTGCTTTGAAATACTTACTACTAGAAATTAAAATACGTTTTTGGTTTTCTTCTGTAGTCTTCGGGATTGAACCAGAGAATGCTGAACTATATGTTCAGCTCTTCTTATTTTGTTGACACAGTGTCTCAGTGCTCCTGTCCCAGTTTCCTGAATAGCTGGGATTTACAGGCACAGGCCACCAAGCTTGGTTAGAAATTCATATATCTTGATGGAACTGTCCTTTTTTTGATTTTTGTTTGAACTAAACATTTTATTTTATTTTTTAATTTTTAATTTTTTTGTTTTTTTGAGGCAGGGTCTCACTATGTAGTTCAGGCTGGCCCTGAACTTTCTGTGTAGTCCAGGCTGGCCTTGAATTAACTGCAATGCATCTGCCCCAGCCTCCCAAGTGCTGGGATTACAGGCGTGTGTCACCATGCCTGGCTGAACTAAACATTTTAAATTGTTTTGTTTAAGTGAAGACACTAAAATCCCCCCCCAGTACCATTTATATGGAACTCAATAATTTCTCTTTTTAATTTATAGCTTCTAAACCAACAGAAAGCCTTCCCTCTGATCTGTGTCACCTGAAGGAGTGCATTAGTGTCTTGTTTATGTTTACCAGGAGAGTAAATGAAGATATTCAGTTCCATGATGATATTCTTCTGTGGCTGCAAAAATTGGTAAGGGGACAGAAACAGACATAGTAGACCTTTGATTTTCCTAATAATTTAAGAATTATCTTTTATTTTGCTATATTTTTGTTTTTATCGCTTATTTTGCTATATTTTTGTTTTTCAATCACTTTTTAGCTAATTCACTTAGTGAGTTAGTGACTTCTAAGTTATTTATTGAGCCTAAAGTCTTCTCACTCTAGTAAGTGGTATGTTAAGTGAACTCCGGTCTTCAGGTCAGAGTTGAACTCAGGAAGGAAAAGCAGTTGGGAAGTGTGCCAAGCAGAAGGCTAGGTGCATGTTCACAAAATAAGTATCTGATTTAAACATTTTGCATAAGTTACTCTTTTTTTAAATCGCATGTTTAATGTTGAACTTAGTCTTAACTTGAAAAAATTTTTTAAGTGAAAGAGGAATGGTTTCAGAATTTGGAGAATTTAAGGACAATGTTAAATGTGTAGCTGAGGGAGTGGGTATTTGTTTATTGGTTCTGTTTTTTCATGGGGCTTCCTTGTGTGTTTTTTTAGGTTCACCTAGAGTCCTTAAACATGGGGTGATATTCCAAGCATATACTCATTTGTATTTGAGGAATTATTACCAAATAAAAGTAAATTATTTGATCTTTTTCTGTCCAGATATGGCTGGTTACATAGGCTTTATAATTTTCCAGAAAATAAAAATTAGACTTGCATAGGAACTGCTTAGGATATTTTCATCATGGATTCATAGGGCTCTATGGGCCTCTGTGGTAGGAACTCAACCAGTCAATAAGATATCTTATGTTTGGTTATTCTATGATTGCAAGTGCTTAAACATTGGGTAAATAGCTTTAGATATCTAGATAAATTCTTTTTAATTAGCTAAAGCATGAGTCCTTTATTGTTCAGGTTTCAGTGTTACAAAGAGTTGGCTGTGCTGGAGATCACCTCTTCCTGATCAACCATATTCTTCGATGCCCTGCTGGTGTTAGTAAGTGGGCTGTTCCTTTTATCCAGGTATGACTCGTTTCTTTCTGTGAGGGACTGCAGTAAAGGTTTTAGTAAATGATTATCCTGAAGAAACTGCTAAAAAAAAGACTTAAAACTGCTGATAACATTATTGAAATAGATCTATATATTTGTAGGAGTAATTTTTCCATAACTTCTTGGGTTACCCACAGTTGATGAGATTATGATGGAATTGAAAATGTTCAGTTGGGTGCTGGGGATATAGCTCAGTGGAATAAGCGCTTGCCTAGCAAGCGCAGGGTCCTGAGTTCGATCCCCAGTACCACAAAAAAAAAAAAAAAAGAAAATAAACTATGAAAATGTTCAGTTGTAGTCTGACTTGGTAGTTTCAGTAGTAGTTAATTCTGTATGCTTTCTGTGCAGGAAGGCTTCCTGGGACTGTTTCTTTCTGGAGTGCTTGAACATAGCTTCCTAAACTAATTCATCTCATACTACCCTTGATACGGATAAAACAGGAACTATCAGCTGTTGTTACAGAGAGCTCAGGCCTCTGAACAGCTTTCATATACTTAGGAGTTTATTGTCTAGTTTATAGTTCTCCTCTGCTGCTTGCCTTTGGGTCATTTTATTAATCATAGTAGCCACCCAACTGCACAGGAGCCAAATGTATGTCCAGTTCAACTTCTCTGTATTTCCTTTACTTGTGTCTTTCTGGTGGTAAGAAGTCTGAGTCTTTTAAAACTGAAGGGGAATTTTTGCTTTTGTTTCTCTTTAGATTAAAGCAGCATTATTGTCCACATCTTGTGTTATAGGTAATTGATGTAAATTGTCTGGCTGCCTGTGCTCTTTGAGTACAGCTGAGGCAGTGATGCCAAGTAATCCATGGGCTCTGTCTCACTCTTGAGGATTAGGTGCCAGTTTCAGCTTTGTTCTCTTGATAGCAGATTTATTGTTAGAGTGCTTGTGAACTAAGCTTTTGGACACTTGGATTGTTGGTGTTCTACAGTATTCTTTTTCCTTTTCTCATTTCAGATCAAAGTGTTGAACAACCCATCAGGGGTCTTTCATTTCATGCAGTCTCTTGCCCTGCTGATGTCTCCTGTCAAGTAAGTATGGAAGGACTTTGTGAAGTAGAAATTGAAATGCTCAATTTTATCAAAGTACTGGCTTCCTTACTTGTTTAGGTCCAAAGAAGGGTTCCTGAGGGAAGTATCAGCATTGTAGGACTTAACACTGCCGATTTTCTTTGGGTTTGATAACCTCCTATCTGAAAGTTACCCTTTTAACTGTTTATTAAATGCTTTTGATTCCCCCTTTTTGTGAGTTCATCTCTTTTCTTTTATATGTCATTATGAAAGGTGGTACAGACAAAAGAAACAATATGTTCTTTAAAAGAAATAATTTAGTGCTGGACAAAGGTAGGGAGTACAGGGAAATTGAACTGCTCAATTGTAAATCTGTAATTATAGCAATAGTGATGAGAGAATAAAGAGTGGTAAGAGAGGGTTCTATGGTAGATGAACAAGCTTTGAAGAGTGTGTTGCCTTTCAGGGAGAGGAAAAGATGAGAGAAGTGTGTAGGTGGGGGAGAACAGTATGTAAAAGGTCTCAGTACAAGTTGAGTGGCTGGACAGAGGACAGGCAGATCAGCCTGGCTGGGGTAAAGGTATGTGCAGAAGATGATCATAAAGGTGAATAACTAGGATTGGTTAGAGAATGGAAGGCCTTTGAATTAAGGCAGAGGTATTTGGATTTGATATGGATGGATCTTTGTAACAGTGGAGAGTTATTGAACAAGAGTCAAAGTTATATTTTAGGAAGATTAGGATGGACAGAGGCAAAAGAATATGTGGTTCTTCTTAACTGAATGGTTATAAACATCTGTCTCTCCTGGTCCCGGAACCCAACCCAATTTCAAGAGGGCACATCCTTGATTGGGGAGAAGGCAGGGTCTGTGTATAGGCAACCCCGAACAGTGTTGCACCTACTGTTCTCAGGCCCTGGGAAGTCTGTCTACCTCCCAACCTGCTTCAGGGTAGTAATAGTGGGACAGGGGAAGGGAACCCAGAGGTCATCTTTTCAGGAAAGGATTTAGTAGCTAATTAAATAACGTAGGAAAGGAATGGGTCAGACATAACTAGACTTTTAAGTCTTTTGCAGGACTAATAGAAAAGAAAGAAGAGCTACTTTGTAGGGAGGAAAGTTTAAGGTCACTGATACACTGTTTACAAATGCTACATACCCAGGAATAATGAGTTCGTAATTTGCACTTGTCTAGTTGAAAGGACAGCATTAGAGTCACAGAACTGTAAGACATGGCAGAAAAGTTCTGGGTAGAGATAGAGATGGTTGAATTTTCAGAGAGAAAAGAAGAAAGGACTGAAAAGAAACGGTCTCAGTTACACCTGCTCATCAGATCCAGCCAATAGCTTGAGAAAGCTGGCTGGCAGGAATTCCTCCTTTCTCTTCTCCCTTACTGCCTGTGTACAGAGGCATCTCCAGCATATAGTAGTACAATTTCACTCGCAGGTGTTCTGCATTGCTATCTATCCTTGGGGCTTAAGCCTCTGTGTTACCTGTGGGTTACCCTTTTTTATTCGGTAAAGCTCATTGCCGAAACATGTCTCCACAGCAACATTTTGTAAGGCTGGTTTGAGTGAAGGTACTGCAAAAATCCGTGTCTGTCTGTCTGTCTCTCTGGCTGGCTTGTTTGCATTCATTTATTCAGATACTGCGGATTGAGCCTGTGCTAGGCAAGTGCTATAATCACTTGAGCTGCACCCCTAGGTCTTGCAACTTTATTTTTTTGGAGAACAGGTCTCATTAAGTTTCCTAGGCAGGATTTGAACTTGAGAGCCTTCTGCCTTAGACTCCCAGGTAGCTGAGATTCCCGGCATGTCCCACTACTCCAGGCAGTCCCTATGTATTCAGTATCCCTGTGGAGTGAGAACTTACTAGTGCAACTGCTTTTGTGCTGTTGCTTTATTACTAATTCAGAATTGTGATCTCTCTACCCAAGTTAGTGAGGTTTTAGTATTCTTGATTTCAGTAGTTGTTACTTACTCATTTAAAGGATTTGAAGTTGTGTTGATACCTGAATCTTCTTTGGGGTGCAAACGAGATTTATAGTGTACTCATGTGGGGACTTTCTGTGTTTATGCAATTGGAGTCATTTCCTTCATCCTTCAGAAATCGAGCAGAGTTTATGTGCCACATGAAGCCCAGTGAGTGGAAACCATCCTCTTCAGGACCTGCATCTGGGAACTGGACGCTAGTAGATGAGGGAGGAGAGGAGGTAATTTTTTTTTTTTTTTTTTTTTTTTTTTTGC
>PVLD010016133.1:0-46053 GCA_004027595.1 Dinomys branickii | reverse complement strand
GAGAGAGAGAGAGAGAGAGAGAGAGAGAGAGAGAGAGAGAGAGAGAGAGAGGAAAGAGAGGGAGAGAGGGAGAGAAACAGAGGTGCAGATTCTGTGTAGAAAGTGATTTGATGTGCTTACATGTTAGATATTGCTGGACATTCCAAGTTGTGAAAGCCTAGGACACTATCAGGAAGCCCTGGCGATAATTTCTGGTTAGCTAGTGTTTCCATTTATAGATGTTCAAACCCCATAAACAGAGTACGCAACAGAAGTCAGGCAGCTGGCGTTACATAACGATAAATGTCACTAAATATAAAAGCAATCTCTTAAATGGGAGAATTTATCCAACAGGTTGGGTTCCCTGAACCCAGAAAGATCTATGTGACAAAAGCAACTATCAAAGGGTTCATTAATACCTGTTGGAGAAGAAAATATATTCTAGGATACAGACCTGATAAATCAGTTACTAAAGGAAAAATGACAGTCTTAATGCAAAAATTGAATCATCCAGTGTAGTTCTTTTAAATTCCAATTTGCATCTGATAGTGAAGATGTATATGAGTAACTTTGCAAAAAAAATAATAATGTGGCTTAAAAGAGCAATTGAATAACAAATTAAAACTATAAAAACACACAGCACACATAGTCAAAGGGTGCTGCCATTTGTTCTGTGAAATATCAAGAATTAAAAGTGAACTTTCCTTCAGAAAACTACCGCCACTGTTCTTTTCCATGAGGAACAAAATTATAACATAGGAGATAAAATTCATTTTTCCAATGGGACAGATGTTTTCAGAATTCTTTTTTAAAAAGTATACATGGCTTAAAGAATATTAATTGCACAGTGAATTAACTGTAGTTAACTCTGCCTGTGTTTTCTGGAAAAACTGATATGCAAAGGCAGTAAAAGAGTAATAACGGTGCTTTAAAAATTTATCATCATCCACAGAGTAAGCTAAGATGAATCTCTGTGGTAGCTTCAACTCTCTGTCTACACTAAATGTCCTTTACTGCCTGATTCTGCCCTTTACTCAAATTCCTTGCCAATTTTCCCTTCACTTTTTGAGGAAACTTTAGAGAAATGTGTCAGAAGATTGTGCCCTTCAGAGTGACCTTAGCGGACTCCATGGCCAGGTAGGGTTGCTTCAGCCCATTCTGCATCATGATGAGAGGATTGAGGGCTTCAGAAGTGAAGCATTTGGTGAAAAGAAACCTGTTCCTGTTTCAGCAGAGTGAATTCAGAAACGACACATCAGCTTTGTAGGCAAAAGGGCCTCCCCTTTGGCCGCCTCTTTGAACTCCAAAAATTGTACAGTGGGATTTTTGGGAAATAAAAGTCTAAAAGGTTCATTAGCAGTCAAGATCAGTGTGTTCAAAAGTCAACTGTTGAACATGTATGTGAATGAACTGCCAAAACTCTTCTAAGACACACAAATCTGTGCTGTGGCTGCATAAGGAAACTCAATTCTTGCTCAGCATACAAGTTTAATGGCTGCAGATGAAACCCAAGACCCAAGTAGCATTCATGGCACAGGGTTGGCTTGGAGACGGAAAGTGGGAGTGGCACAGGAGGAGTGTACAGCTCGCGTGCTGTGTGCTGAAAGTGCGTAAAGACCATCCTAGAAACAGGAGGACTTTTGCAAAGTATTAAATGATCTGCAAAATAATCCTTTGCAGCTAGGACTGTACCTCAGTGACACAGTGCATCCCTCACCTGTATAAGGCTCAATACCCAGTGCAAAAAGAAAAAAGAAAAGTAGTAGAGGACCTGGAGTTTGGCTGTCAACACACTCACAATGTAGGCATAGATTAAGGGTCAGGTTCTTGTAGACAGAGCACTTCCTGGAACACATCATGGACCAGTTGTGGCTTCAGGACTTTCTGTATGATTTCAGTTAATTCTTAAAACCACTCTAAAAGGTAGAAACTATTATTTTCCCTATCATCATGGAATGGACAATATCACCCCCAAAATTCAGATACTAAATCTCGAATCCCCCAGTACTGAGAATATGACTGTATTTAGACAGGTTATTTAAAGAGGTAATCAGGGTTAAACAAGGTCATTAAGAGGGACCGTAGTCCAGTGTGGTGTATGTCTTCATAAAAGAGGAAATTAAGACCCCAGTCTCAGGAAGATAATGTGCAAACTCAGTAAGCAGGTAGCCATCTACAAGTTGAACAGAGGCTTTGGAATACCTTGACTATGGACGTTTGTTCTCCAGAAGAGTGAAAAGGTCAGTTTCTGATGTTTAAACCACTGAGCCCAAGCCAGGTGTGGTGGCACAGGGCTGTAATCCCAGAACTTTGGGAAGATGAGGCCGAAGGATCACAAATTCAAGCCCAGTTTGGGCAATTTAGCAAATTAATGAGACCTGTGTCATAAAAGCTTTAAAAAAGGCAGGGAGGAGGGAGGAGATGTAACTCAGGGAGAAGGCTCTGGGTTGAATCCCCAGTACCACAAAAATAAATAACAATCCACTGGGTCTATGTTATTTGCCGTGGTAGCCCTATAAATGCATACACCCATTTCAGCCCTAAAAAAATCAAGATGCAACTACCCAGACCACAAACATTAATGAATCTGGTAGCCCGAGCTTCTCTCTGGCCACTGTCTCCATTACACTGTGTACCTCTGGAGGAACCATTTCATCCTAGATGTAACAGTATAAGCAGGGAAACTGCACCGGCACTGTATGCAATACCATATGTTCTGTCCATTTGCAGAGATGTGCTTCACTATGTTCTTATCATTGAAGGACAGGAGCTTTTCTTAGGAAAATTATGACTGCAGAGGTTGACTCCCATCCACGTGTCAAACAGCAGAGAAGCTGCACCCCACTGGTCTTCTTTCTGTTCATCCATCACCAAAACATGATCCTCCCTCAGCTGAGACATTCTTCCTGAGGTTTCTTTCCCAATGACTCCGTCTAAAAGGGCAAACCCATCCCACCCCATCCACTCATTTGCTACTTTCTTCTGCATAGCCCTTATCATCTTTGGTGTTAAATTATTTCATATTACATTTTAATTTTATTTATATTAATTTTAAATATTATATATTATATATATTATATATATTAATTTTATTTATATCTCCTTATTTATAAGTTGTCTTCCCTGCTAGAGTACAAGTGCTAAAGTATACTTTATTTGCAACTTTATCCAAGCACTTACAACATGACAAGGATAAACAAATCCTTATAAAAGAAAGAAGGCAAGAGGAAAAGGGCAGAAGGAAGGAAGGAAGGAAGGAAGGAAGGAAGGAAGGAAGGAAGGAAGGAAGGAAGGAAGGGAGAGAAGGAAAAGGAGGGAGAGAATATATCAAATAGTTAAGAGTTAAGACATTTAATACATTGTTATTTATCACACTCTGTTAGAAACAGGATAATAATATACCCAACATAACCCACACTAGAGATGAATACCATAAGAATTATTCCAGACACTGGTTTTATTCAAACAACTATTACAGTAAGGGAGAAATAGAGTTAAGAATCAGGTAGTTTTTTGATTCATTTGCAAATTCTTCCACTTTTTATTTGAGTTACTTCAAGCAGATTGCTTAGTTCTTAGGAGTTTCAGTTCCTTTCCACTAAATCGGAGCATGGGACACATGTCCTTGTGTTGTGATGACAGGTGACTGTGGTGACGCGTGGGAAGAGCTTAGGTCCTGTCTGACGTCAAGCAGGTCGTCAGTAGGAATGTGTGCCATTGCTTTCCTGGGCATTGATCTAGAAAACAGTTACTTCACAGATAGAACCAAAGTCCTAAAAATTATGTCACAGAAATTAACAAATATTCTCAAGTCATTTACCTGATACAGGACACACATCTACTGTTCATAAAGAACTTATATCCAGAATAAAAAGTAACTCAATTAGAAAACATCTCACTGTGTGATATTTCTCCAAAGAAGACAAATGGCCAACAAGCACATGAAAAATGTTTGTTACAATGGTCAGAGAACATACAGCAAAAGTACCGGGTTACAGCACTGGTGATGCTGCAGAGCAACGTGAGGCTGACATCACCCCAGAGGTTGTAAAGCGGAGTAGGTGCAGTAGAAGACAGTGGGACAGTTCCTCAAGACGGTGCCCACAGAATCGCCTACAACCCAGCACTCCCGCTTACAGGTTTATTGAACTGGCAGTGAAGATGTGCCCCACCCAGAAATTCCTACGCAAATGTTCATGAAGGAATTACTCATAGTAGGCAAAAAGTGGGAACAACACACATCTATCAACATCTGAATGGTGACACAGGTGTGTACATCAGTCTAGGGAAGTATCATTCAGTAGTAAAAAAGAATGAAGAACTGATTATACAAGCACATGGATGAGCCTTTAAAACATAATACAGGATTATATCATATATAACTTACCAGAAATGTCCAGAATGGGCACATTCACAGAATGGGACAGGACGAGAAAGCGGAAGCGGGGAGACTGCTAATAAGTACATGGCTTTTGGGGAGCATGGTGGTCGGGGTCTGCAAGGGAAACAATAAAATATAGGCTGCTTAATTTATAGTATTATTTTATAATAATCCCCCAAAGAGTCATACACAAAGAGAGTGCAGCAGATCTGTCCACACACTAAAGACCAAAGAGTCCAGCTGAGGGCCTGGATGCCAAGGCTATGTCCTGCATGAGTCCAGCTAAAGACCTAGAGCCCATCACAGCGTCCCCACAAGTCCGGCTGGAGGCCAAGGGCCCACAGCAATGTCCCATGCAAGTCTGTTTCACAGATCTGTGCCGGGAAGTTTCAAAAGTCAGCAGTGGAAGCTAGAAAGTCTGTGAAGAATGAAGGAGCTGTGCCAGCAGGTCAAGGGATCTGCACCGGAGCCAAGAAGCTATGGTCAAAGTAAGAACCAGAGCTCCCCTGAAAGGTACTACAGCCGTCCTCAGCCAAAACGAGGTCCCGAGCTCCTCTGATGGTGAGGACAGCTGAGTTCCTCAGGAAGCCAGCATGACGAGCCCCTTCAGGAGAACCAACAGCCCCAGGAGCACCAACAGCTCCCAGCAGCACCCCTTCTTCTTTTATTTTGTTGGCAACAATCCCCAGGTGGGCCTCCCATGCCCAGCACCACGCTGGTTCAGTTCACCAACATGTTGACCACCAACATCAGCTGTTAACCCACCACAGGGGGTGATGAAAGTCTCCTGAAAGTAGATACTGATGATTGCACAGGCCTGCGAACGCACTCCAAACCAGTGACTTTTATGTACACCTGAAAATGGCAGAATCTATGGTATGTGAATTATATATCTCACTAAAGGTATTTTTTAAATTAAAAAAGAGATTCATAATTTCTTCCAAGATAGAAATTCTTTTTTTTAGCCAGGGATTCAATGTTCACAATGGGTTTCTCCAAACAGGAAATTAAAATTTGTGCTGCAGGGGCCAAGCAATAACTCCACTCAAAAGCGAAGCAAACGACCCTTGGCCAATGCCTTTCGTGGGAGACCCGGCTTCCCTCCTCTGCAGCAGCTCCACACACCTTCCCAGGTGGGCAGCTCGTGATCTTGTGCCTGTGATCGAAACTGGAGGACAGTAAAGTTTGCAGCTATTAAAACTACTTGTTCGTTGACTGGGCCATTTTAATAGTGATTTCCCCACTCCTGCCACGCAGGGAAATTTCATCTCTACCACAAAAGCACAGGTACACAATCTTCTGCTGCAACCTCCAATGACAGACACCCACGGGTGTAAAGAACAGAAGCAGTGCCAAAACCTGGAGCCCCAGACCCAGGGCCCTCTGCACTGCATGTTCCAGACACAGGCACCTCCCACTAAGACGAGGCCTGTCTTGAGAGGGCCAGCGCTCTCACGCGGGCTTCTCGCCATCCCACATAGCCTTCCAGGACGTGGATGCTGTGTGCTTCCCGCAAGTCAAGTCAGCAGCTGTGTAGCCTGTATACTCATTTAGAAGTGGAGCAAATGGTGCGTGCTGTGCACACCTCCAGAGGCCGCGCCCTGTCCCAAGAACTACACCTGCAGTCTGCTTCTGCTGGTCCCCAGGACCAAAGCGAGTGAGGCTCACACAGAGCAATGCTCCCATGAACAGCTGACTTCTGGTCTGCGGGTCCCACTTTTCTTTCAGTTTTTAGCCTTATGTCTCCATATTAGCCTTATGTTAGCCTTATGTCCCTCTATTTGATGGTCACAACATGGGGCGGGGTGTGCACAGTAACAGAGAGACCCAAGCCAGGTGTGGAGGCACATACCTGTCAGCTCAGGACTCTGAAAAGCTGAGGCAGGAGGACTGCAAGTTCCAGTCCGGACTGGACAGCTTAACCACTTAGTAAGACCTTGTCTTAGAGTAAAAATGCAAAGGTTTGGGGACGGAGCTCAGAGTTAAGGCCCCAGGTTCAATTCCTAGTACCAGAAAAAAAAAGGCAGAGCCCCGGAGAATGCTTCCAACCTTCTAGTTACCTGGCACCCCTACCTGAGTCTTCATCTGCTTTGACAACCACAAACTCTCGGCGGCAGCTCTGACTCTTCTAAGTGGGGACCCTGATGCCCCCGCCTAGTTGGTCTGGACGTCTGGAGGGCAGGAAGACTTCTACCCTCACCTCACCGTCCTGTTTAAGGTTCCCTCCAGCTCCCACAGGCCAACAGTTGTCAAGCTGAGGTGCAGGCCCACAGCTGGTGAAAAGACGATGTCGTAGGGGAGTGCATCACTGTATAATACGTTTCTGTAAGTTGAAACTGCCAGGAAGATACAAAAACAAACCCCAAACCATCAGTCTGTAATAATTATGTTAATGATAGCTTGACACATTTGTACCTTTATAATTACCACTCTTCAGTGAAAATCTTTGCTCCTGGAATAGCACCTTTTTTATTTCCTCTGATATCAGGGTACCCCTTATTTTTGTTCTGGGTCATATCTTTAAATGACTGTAGAAAAGAATCTCAGTCTATATAAAGGAAGAGACATGTTCTTTGCAAAACCACTTTAAGGTACAGCATTTGTTTGAAGTATCAGAAAATATTTTAATCAGGTGAGAACTACCACAAGTGCTACTCTTTTTAAATGTCTGCCTCTGAAAACTATAACCCTTTATCAAAACTTATAGAAAATATAAAATATGAGACTTTGGAACTATTAATACTATCAATATTAGTAGCTTCTAAATGATAATCACTTGGATATGAGACTAAATTCACACCTCTGGACTCTGTAAGACCTAACACAGCCAGCTGGGAATCTCAATCCAGCTTCTTTCATTCCCTCAACTATGCTGTAGTGGGCATTTATTATTTTCAAGGGGGCTTCGGTGTGTTCTTACTCATGGTGATGCTCACAGGGGTGTGTGATGGAACGGGGTTCTGCTCTGACGCATGCACTTGGTATATTTACAGTCCCTCTGAAGAGTGGACATGCTTTTGAGTGCACCACACACACACACACACACACACACACACACACACACACACCTACCACTACTACTTCAGGAGTGAAGACACTAAATCAATAAGACTTTAGGAAAAAGGACTCAGACAGAACCCCAGCGTGTGCTTCTAACGTCAGAAACAAATTCTGAATTAAAATTTTCCTGTGTCCTTACAGCGTAATCAAAGCAACCAGGTCCGGCGCCGTGGCTCACCCTCCCCGAAGCCTGGCAGCTTAGCTGTTGTCACGGTGCTGACATGACGCATCACTTTGCCCCAGAGTAACAGCGCTGTGCCCTTTGAGACCGCCGGCCCAGCATGTGCTGTCAGTTTTATCAGTTGAAATTGAACCATGTTCCAAAGCAGCCTGCACGCACACAGAAGGAATGCTAACCTCTCAACTGACTTGGAAGGCACCTGCCTGGACAGTAATCCATCAGAGAGGTCACGGGCCACATTCCCGGAGCAGCTGACCCTGTCAGTCTTTGGAAAATATTGTTTACTCTGTAACTAATATTGGATAACAGCAGAAAAGACAGGCATTAAATTAAAAAAAGAGAGAGAGAGAGAAGCACAAGCATCTTCCCCACTGAGACCATTTCTCAAAACAAAAATCATTGCTAAGTTTCCTCTATGAGAACGTCATAGCAACTGTGAGGATTTGGAGTCACCCGTTGAGAGACGTTGCAATGTATCTAAGTACTTCGCAGGGCACCGAAGAAAAGTCTTCAAGCTGCCCCAAGGACCTAAGTGCTGAGCAGTAAACAGCTACTGACAACAGAGTTGCTCTTCTGTCTATATTGAGTGGGTTTTTTAAATAGAATTGAGAAGTTCTCCTGAAAGGAGACGTCAGCTACTACCGAGGAACAGAGCCAGAATCATCCAACAGGTGGCCCATGACAAGGCCAAGAAAGCGCCACCACCAGGCAGGGCCACCGCGCGTCCCGCCAGCAAGAATGTGCCTACGCTGCGACCCCACACGCCTTCCCAGCGCACGGGTCAGCTTTTGTGTGAGGGGATCCATGCTAGGCTCTGGGCCACTCGTAGGCCACGTTAAACCATAAGCCAAAGTGGACTCAAAATTTGAAAAATCAGTCATCGCCCATGTATTTGATCATCTATGGAAATAGATGCCATCCCATTCTTTGGTCATCCCAAAGAATCTATCATCCAATCCATAGTCTGGAATGAATTTTAAAAATAAAAATTTCACGCCCATGTATTTGCCATTTAGCATAGTTTACATCATGGCTGTCTCCAATGATTTCTACTAGCTGGTTTTTAGGTTGATAATTTCTAACCCAATGTTCATGTAAAAGCAATGCTATTGTTTTGAGATATCATTTTACCTTTTTCATCCAGTTCAACAGTTTGATGATTACTGGCTGGGACAGTATCTGTACCCCTGCGAAGATCGTGCCCCTGTGCCATCTGTGCCCTTGTGCTGGCACCAACAGCCTTCTAGAGATGTGCAGAGCCCGCTGTCTGGAGTTCAGTTAGGAGGGCGGCACAGAACCACACAGGGCAGTCACCAAGGCAGACTGCACATGCTAAGTGCTACCCTGGAGGAATCGTGGGCACCACATTGACCTACAGAATTAGAATCTGAAGGTTCTCAAGTGATTCAGTAAGCATTCAAGTGTGAGAAGCAATAATTTGGATACAGGGCGTGAGAAGAAAAGAGTGCGCCATGCAGCTGGGGAATGGCAGGTGGAAATGGGGATTTATGGAGCACAGAAGGAGGATTTATGTCTGCCACCTACTGGTAATAATCAAAATCGCCATGACCGAGTAGCACGAGGCGGGGACTCCCCACACGATCGCTGCAATGCTATATCATTTTGAACTCTTAAAATATTTACAAATTTTGTAAATGTTACAGTGAGAAAGCGGAGGCTAGCTAAGTTTCATCAACTTTCCAAGTTTACACAGACAGAAAAGAGAAGAGGCGGGCTGCTAACCCACATTTACTTCTAAGCCAGCACGCTGGCCTCCAACACCCTGGCCCGGAAGAGCGCCCAGTGCCCAGCGTGCTTTAGTCCCACCTTCGGGCCCTGGGTAACACGATCAGGGGGTGTAACCGACAGCGCTGGGTTACTCTGAATGGGGCAGTTCTCCTCTCATTTAAAGTAAGATTCTTATTTTTGTTTTATTACCAACTAAATTCATATACCATATAGAAGAGTTTGAAGGTACAGAAGGGAACACTCTAGCTATTTGTACAACCACACCAGAATGTGCACTGTGAGCACCGAGGCGTATTTCTTTCATGGCTGCGTCCTCTGCTCATGCCTTTAATGTTGCTAGGGCGATATGAAACATAGTCTTGTAGCTACGTTTCATGGACTGTTACACCGTGAACAGCTCCCCTTCCACCAATCATCTATCAGCATCCCCAGTGGTTAGATGCTGGCAAACAATTTTGTCTGGCGTGTCTGAGAGTCAGGGACAGAGGTCAGACAGCAGCGTAGGTGAGAGCAGGCTGAGCATAGCCCACAACTGTTAGAGGCAAATGAAATTATCAAGCTTCCCGATAATAAGAAAAATAAAAGCAGACAAAACACTGCAATTCTATGGCCATAAGTGACACCTACTCTTTACTTGCTATGAAAGTTGTGTCAGGAAAGCTCTCGAGAACACGTGTATTTCTCTTTAAAACTCCATCAATAGTTATATTTACTAACAGTACAGTAGTAATACATGCTCCCTGCAGACATTTTCAAAACATCCCACAATAATGGCATCTCGTGTATTTATACGCGATTGCGGATAACAGTGACTGATTTGAGAAAAATGACATGAAAAGACAAGAGAAGCTCATGGTATTCACGAGGCCCCATGGGGGCTACAATCGAAAACTAGAAGCCGCTGGAAATCAGTTTCCCTCTGGGCTTCTGCGAGCTCTTACCCTTTTCTTTCACTGTGTGCTTTCTTTATGCAAAGCAGGGAAGAGTCCCAAGGCTGCAGTATAAAACCTGCCGGCTCATCACTCCAAGGCGTGCGTACACACTGGCACGCTTTCTCCGAATTCCCAACTCGAGGGGGAAAGAATCTAATTTACAAACTGTACGGAGGTGTCCACGGGGTCCAACCGGCTGTGTGCTGCGGGAGTGATGAAGAGAGGGGACAGGACCGGGTCGCGTATCCTCAGAATAAAGACATCCAGGAGACAGTATGAAAGGGTCTTCTAGAAGGGGGCCGCAGGGGTTGAGGGCGCCGGCTTGGGAGAAGGAGGGAGGGCAGACGTGGTCAAGACGCTGCGTACGCATGTATGGAAACGTCACAGTAATCCCCTTAATTTCTACAATTCGTATGTAAGTAATTATATGCATAATATAAAAGATCTCAGCTTAAAGTTGAAAAGGGTCTACTAATAGAGCTGGCAAAAAAAAGAAAACAAACAAACAAAATACAACCCAAAACCATGACTATTTTGATGAATATTCTTCCAGTCTCTTCCGTCATTACGTACATAATACCCTCCTCTGGGCCTTCTCTACATCTGCTCTTAGTTGTACTGATGTATATCAACTTTATACCTTAATATAAGGATTTTTCATATGACTATGAAATTGTGTGGGAAACATTTTAATTCAGCAAACAAAGCACCAGTTAGCTAATGTGCCACATTTTGCTGGCCATTCCCGCAGTGTTGGAAACAGGGCTGTTTCTAGTGTTCCAGATTTCAAACAATCTGAGGTACATGTACACATGTACAGAAAGCTCTTTCCCTATGGTGCGTTATTTCATTAAAATTGATTTCCAGATGCTGTATTTTATGAGATTAAAGAAAACAATCTCTGTGCAAGCTCTTGGTAGAGACTGTTAAATTTCTTCTCAAGGGGTTACATAAATGAACCTCTCACCTGTTCTACCCAGCACAAAGCATGACTGCATCTAATAATTTCCACAGTAGCCACTTAGGATGGAAACAGCAGTTGTTGACTTTCTAAAGCCCTGCAAGAGCAAACACAGTTTCCCCTAGACAGCAGCAAAGGCTCAGTCCCAAAGCTTAGTTAGCCCATCAGCTCCAAACTTCCCGACGGGCCAGGAGGACCCTCACCCCGCTTCTCTCCCTCCTTGCAACCTGCTAGTCACCCAGCAAGCATCACCTGAGCGCCTCTTAGCTCCCAGCAGTGTTGGATACACAGAGGGTAAAAGGTATAGAAGCACAGTCCTTGTTGCCAAAGCGAACCCTGCACATATGATACAAGGGATAACAGCCCTCGAAGAAGTACACACGCAGAGAAGAGAACTTGCTCAAAGACGCTCATCTCTGGGCGCTCAGGCCGCGCCGGTGCAAACCAGCCCTGCAGAGGAGGTGGAGGCGCAGAGGCTGCAGTGCAGGGAGCGTGCGTCAATCCCAGACGTGGGCCTACATAGCACAGGTCTGGTCACAACGCGCTGGAAACAAAAGCCTAAAATATAGTAGAGTGGATGAGGTGCTCCTTTGGAACTTACTCAAACATAGCCAAGTTGCATGCTCGACCTTAGGAGAAGAGAGAGAAACTACACTTAGTAAGTGGTTATGATAAATCCCTCCCCGCGACTGCCATTTATTAATATAAATGTTGCTCCCAATTTGAGAAGTTTGTTCAGGCATAATTGAGAATTAATAAGCACAGGCAATAGTATATAGTTGATGTACTCTGCCAAGTGGGGGGTTTAATGTCACCACATAAAACCAAGCCTTTGTGATTATCTGAGTACCAGCTGTGCACTGATCAGGAGCACAAGCGGAATTTGGTTAATTATCATCACCCAGAGGAAAATAATTAGCTGCTTTGTAGGGAGAATAAAAACAAATGTTGATATTTCCATTTTAATTTCAACCACTGAAGTTGATAAAACTCAAAATTGGTCTACCTATTTGTGAAAGTCATAAACTCATTAATTCAGCAATAGCAGATCGCATGTTATTCTTCATGACCATAAACTAATCGCTACTCTGTTCACTGGATAACTGGAACATTGTTTTCGGGGGGAGGGGGACAAACCACACTGTAAACAGCAGGACCCAAATACCCCTGAGAGCAGGTTGTGGTCTAGTTTTCTTAAGACTTCAAAGTACTTTATGTCTCATTTGTCCCACTGTCCTTTCATTCAAATCTGACAAATTAACTTTCCTTCTGTTCCACAGCTTGTGGATGAATCTCAGAACCACCCTATCAGAGCAGCAAGGAGTGTTTGGGGTCTCTCTGAGGAACAGGCCAATCAGAGCCTCCTTTTCCCAAGTTCCACTGGGCCAGAGGGTTCACTGTTCACTCGGGCAAGGAACACAGTGTCTCCACGGACAGGGCTATTTGTCTGGAAAGAAGACGTCCATGTGAAATACTAAAGATAGGGTGAGGCCATCCAGTACCTAGACGATGCCAAAAGATGCCAGGGAAACTGAAGAACTGTTTTAAAATTGTGGAGCTTTTGAGAACCCTACAGATTATAAAACACAGCCAGACACAATCATCAAAAAATAAAAATATCTACTGAAATCTGACTACAGGGGCAAACCAGCAGTTATGTCCTTGCGCCAGGATCTCATGCCTGCACCTACAAATCCTAATTATGCAAGTTCTTGGTAGATAGCCATCTCTCCTGGCATTATTTTCATGCCATCAGTTAAAGGCATTTATGTGTATTATTAAAAATCTTCCAACAGACTTCACCATATAGGGCCAGATAAAAGCTTGGAAGAGCAAATTATTTGAGTCCACAATATATCATTACAGTTTGGGGCATTTGTGTACATTCCCTGGGTGTTAGTTTCTTATCAGAAGAATGGGAGTACCTGCCCCATAGTGCTGTTATGGAATGGAATGCAAAGCCATCGTCGGCATCTGTCACTCAGTAGTGTCACTCATGGGACTGCTTTACCTCCAGTCGTTCTGAGTGTCAGCAGACACACACGCTACCTGGTCAACCCGCGGCCCTGGAGAGTACTTACTGCTACAACTGAGTGAAACAAGTTAGTGGTGCGATATATTTAATCTGCATCACTGTCATTGTGCTACACACTAATGAGCTATAAATAACGAGCCATGAATATAAATATATATAATTAGCATTGCCTTTATAGTCATGTCCATTTTTTTAATTTCTCTCTTCTCATTTTGCACATTCTTCATCTCTGTAATTAGTATCAATCTGTAATTAGCATCAACGTTAGCAACTTTTAGTGTTGGTTTCACTGTCATCATGAACAGGAAAAGTCATCCTCAGCCTGAGGCAGAGCCCTGAGCCCTCGGGCCAAGATGCTCTGCCCCATAGTGCTTCAGCCCTGGTTCATGCACCAGAAATGAGTGCTCTTGGGAGCTTGGGCATGTAATGCTTCCGTGGATCTGGAGTCCAACACCTGGTGGTAGAGCTGGGCCGCGATTTGTCAGCAGGTGCACAGCTCAGGAGGAGAGAAGGTCACTGAGGGAAGGAGAGATCGAACATCTCCTCTGTTCGTCTCTGTAGGTAAGTTCCTTTCTTCAGCATCTACAGGAAACGACAGGAAGGGAATGTGGTCCCAAGCTCCATCAGGGTGTCAGTGAGCGCAATTCAACATGAAGAGTCAATGCAGGAAGATCTGTTGGAAAGTTATCTCCTAGGTCTCTAAGCAAGATACAGCTGGCAAAGAAGGGAGAGAGATGATTTGAGAGAAGGAAAAGAAATCAAGAGAACTTGAAAAGTCACTTGAAGGTAAAGACTTCATGGTTAGGATTAAATTTAGCTAGTATTAGAAATACGATTTCTAAATATAATTGATAATAATCTCAAAAAATGCGTAAAGGAGTTTAGAAAGAGGAAACTTCTCAGAGGTGGTACATGATTTCATTTACCTCCAATTTGTGGAAACCCACGTCATATTTCAGTTTTCAAGATTCTTGTACTCCAAGGGTTGAGGACCTATCACTCCAATGGCCAAAAAAGTGAAATGTAATCGGGATTTTTGCTTCCTAGAATGTGTGATGCAGTGGAGTGATCCTGCTACTAGCGATCCACCAGTCACTGAAATCTCCTGAGAATTGACTCCCTAACCCATACAAGATGACAACTTACTGAGGGTTCCATTTGACCCACAAGGCAAGTTAAATTTTAAAGGATAGAAAAGGAGCTTTTCTGTTTTCCTTATAGTCATAAAAACTAATGGCTTTCCAGTTAAACCCCATATTGCCATCAAAACTCTCTCTTCTGAATGAAACCAGAGGCATAACAGAGATCCTGGGATTGAGAGTTTCAACAGCCATAACTTTTTACCCTGTTCCTGGTACTAATTGGTCACTTTCTCCCTACTGAATCTCATTTCTAATGACTAAGATGAGTAAAGTAGGCCAGATAACATACCTCTTTTATTTTTCTTCTTGTTGTGAAGGTCTAACATAGCCCACACAGTTAGGGGCTCAGTGAGCATCACCCACTCTTCTAGTAAAACATAATGCAGAAAGCCTCTCAACCTTCTCCCACTTCCCATCTGATTTAGAACCACAGCCTCTAAATACATACAATATGAAATCCCAAACTTTGACATCCTCTTTACTTAAGATAATGGCTGAGGTTTAAAGCTGGATATTTTTCAGTAAGCCACTTTACTAAGACCCCAAGATTCCTAATAGTAGAAAGCTATAGTGCCTTTCATATGCATGTCCTGGCAGTGACCCACATTTCTTGGCACGTAGAATCATCTAACCCCAGAATGCCAGTGATAACCTCAATAGCTTAGCAGTGCTGAACATTTCCTAAAAGAAGATCCTTGGGCCCAATGAGATGAAGTGAGTTAGCCAGCACCAACAAGATTCGTGTTAGTGACTAGGCATTGTGCATCCAGATTCACAGTCTTACGTTCCATCTGTATAATTTAGAGTTGCTTTGGATTATAATGTCCTTCAAGGAACAGTCATTTTAGAGGTACAGAAATTATATATGAGGTAACTAGAAATGTTCATAACATAGAGGTATTTCAGTGAGTTCTATAAACTCAGGAAGCCAATGTGGCCAGTGTTGACCTACTGACAACGAGTCAGTTTCTGACCATTAAGACAGAAGCAGACACCATACTTGGACAAGAACTGTGAGCTCAGCACACTTACGTAATCCCACGGCCCGCACTAGAGGGAGGAGCAACTATGAACCTTAAATGAGGCGAATGAGCATACTGTAAACCTCTAGGAAATCAGGACGATGGCGCACTGCACAGGGGCTCAGCCCAGTCTGTCCTTATCAGACAGGAATGGAGGCCGGGTATTCTGGATCTTCTCATTTTTCCAGAGAAACTGAGTTTACTTGGGAAATACTCTGATTTTTAAATGTTAAAAACTAATTCAATCTTTTATATTGCACAGGATAAAAACTATTCATGTTATACGTCATATTGGGCATTGGATCACCAGTACACTATATTTTCTACTGAATACTAATATTAATACAGTGAAAACATTCACCTTCTTTGTCCCTGGATTCCAGGAGAGTGAAGCCAATACAAAGTCTTAAGGAATTAGAATCAGGTGAAAACAGAAGGCCACAGCATAATTACCAGGGGAGGACAAAGGTCCAATCCCTAAATGAAGTGTGTGAGTAAAGCCCGCCCTTGTCCTAAGATTTAGCCATCCCAGCCTCTCGAGGTCCCAGAGGAAGCCATGCACTCCGACTCTTCCAGGCCCAGCACGCTGGTGCCCCAGGAACTCCCCACTCACTGACGTCATCATCGACTGAGTCTTTGTGGTCCAGTCACCAAGCTGCAACTCCACATCCAGGCTTCTTAAGCACTCCCTCCTCGCATGTGTCCATTCTTTGCATTTCTTCCTGATGAGCCCAGAAGGGCAGAATTTCTGTTTCACTTGTGCTCATAGAATCAACTTTTACAACATTGGCACAATGAGGGAACAAAGTTTCTTAAATGAAATTTACAATGTGATAGGGTTGCACAACTCTTCAAATATTAAATTTTAAAAGTAAAATATTATCTTTCTTACAACATATTACACCATTTTTTCAGGTAACAGATCCTCCTGGGAATATTATATCCATTTCTTAAATTATAAAGTGAAAACAGGTCCTTTCCCTTACCCTTGACTGAACAGTAGATACAATGGTTGTATCGATGGCAGCCATCTTGTGACCCTAAGCAAAAAGCTCAGAGAATTGCAGGGCTATTGGAACTGACATCTTTGAGTCACTGAACCAGCTCTGTCACATAGTGACGTCTGCACTTTCTGTTTAAAAAAATAACCTAGACTTCTAAATCCTAAGCTAAAATAGTTTAAAGAGGGTTAGCATTTACTTGAGGATGGAGTATTATTCTAGGAGCAGAGATTTGTTTTGCTAAAGGTAAAGACATTACATCATGTATAAAATAAAAGTTAGAGGAGAGACTGTGTGCACTAAGTTATTTTTTTATTTGCCATCACTCCTAAACAAATACACATACAGTTACTCACTCACTGAAAGGGAATTTTATTTCAGTGGAAAATGAACAGCTTCAAAGAGAAAGAAGGGGAATGTATACAGGATAGCTAACAGTTGTACTACTGTCTCCTATTGCTTTACTGAAAGGAACAGTTAACGATTACAGGTTTGATCATTACTGCATGTCTCTAATTGTCTTCCTGAGAAAACAGTTTGAAGATATCAATAGTAATACAACAACCACTGTTAATTTCCTACCACTTGGTAACTCTGTATTGTTTGTATTGTTCTTATGCTATTTTTTAAATGGATGTCTGTTTGTTAATATGTTTTCTTCCTTTATTCTTAAAATAAAGAAAAGAAACAACTTCAGGAAAGACTGGGTTATGCCTTATATACAACAACACAAGCATCTATATGATTACTTGAGCTGTAGCTGTTTTTTCCAGGGGGATATAGTGAACAAAAACATTTCCATGGTTACTTTAGCGCCACTAACAACAGAGTTTTTATAAAAGATACTTAAAGGACATATTAGACACTGTTCTCTATGCCAGCAACTTCATCTCCCTAAAACTATTTCATTCCAAGCTACAGGGTTCCACACTCAGCTTCCAGGGGCATCTGTAAAGAAGGGTCATGGAAACAGGGGCTTCCCGCTGAAAACAACGTCAGTGAAACCTGCTGGACACATCATTCAGACCACGTGGATGCAGACAGCCCAAGCCCTGGCTCCCTCTTGGGCTCCCAGGCACAGATCTTGGGGCACACAGCTGGTCTTCTTCCAAAGCTGAAGGGCCAGTCAGGATAACCCGAGGAACCTGGGGAAATCAGGTGGCCAGTGCGTGAGCTGAAAGATTTCAAAAGTAAGGAGGGAAACAAGGAGCCCAGTGCCAGGAAACGCTACAGAATGTGAGTAATCAGAGGTAGCTAAGGACAACGGTGCGACAAAAGCATGGGCCGAACCCTCAGGCAATATTTTTAGCAGAAAGGTGGAAGAACTAGAGACCATATATCCAGTTGGGGCCAGTAAGCCAACACGACAGTACCAAACACTTTAAGAATGTTATTGCAACTTTAACGTCTTGTTAGCAATGTATGGTGGTAACATTATTTGTGTATCTGGTGGTAATAAATGCTAAAACCAAAAGGGTTCACCTGCGCATAAACAGACCACATTATAATTTATGTACACCTGATAAGCTATAGAGGAACCTCAAAGTACTCAATGCCAAAACGTGTTTTTCCTTTCAAACTCTACTCTTTAACAGCTGCTAAAGTGAGATTGCTCCCAAAATGGCGTAATCAAGATCCCAGATGCTAATTGGTGACTGTGTTATTTGCAGTTATCATTCCGTAGGCAAATTTCACCAAAATGAAATTCTCATTAGTTTTATGCTATGAAATACAGATGAGAACCAAAAAGAGCCAGAGGGCAGATATTCAAATCTTTGCCAAAAATCCTTTCTGAGCTTAGCTATTCTCTGACTGCCATGTCTGGCTTGGACTCAGAATGAAAGGAAAACTCCCCCCACACATACTAATGCCAGATTAGAGTAAGATACTAAAGGTGCAAACAGTGGGCACATGTCTTGGTTACTTTTCTCTCACTGCTGGGACACAATACCTGATGCCCAAAATAAAGAAAGGTTTATTTAGCTCACAGTTTGTGGAGATTTCAGGCCATACTCAGCTGACTCCAAGGCAGAGTGGCACATGGCAGACAGCAATGGTTCATGGTGGCAGAAAACAACAAAAGCAACAAGAGCAAAAGGAATGAGTGTGGCAAGCAGCCTCTTTCCCTCCCTTACATTGTATGCTAACTACCCTCCCCAGGGGCAGGTGTAGTACTCACACTCATAATCCCAGCATTGGACTATGGATCAATTAAAAATCCAGAAGCCTTCCCCATGACCACATGAGGATTTGGGGGGACGTGCCATCACATTCTGAGGTTAAAAAGGCAAACCATCACATTCCACCCCTGGGCCCCCCAAAGGCTCATGTACATCCCTGTATACAAACAGCATTTAGTCCATCTGCAAGAGTTGCCAAAGTCCTAACAGTTTCAGCACTGCTGAAAAGTCCAAGTACCAAGTCTCCTCCAAGATGGAAGGCAAACTCAGCTGTGAGCTCCTGTACAAATGAGAAGTTAAAAAGAATATATATGTAAGAAAGTAAGTATGTATGTACAGCATATCTTACATAGTTGTACTACTGACTTAGGTCACTTTATAGTAAGGAATAGTTGATGATTAATTGTTTGATCAATTTTGCATGTATGTATCTGTGTTCCTGAATATACACTCCGAAGTTATCAATATGTAAAGCAACAACCATTGTTGATTCCCTGTCACCTTGTCTGTAACTCAGTTTTGATTGTACTATTCTTATACTACTTTGTGTCTGTTTGTTAATATGTTTTTGTTCTTTTACTTTTAAAATAAAAAAAAAGAGAAGTTAAAGACTTCCAACATTTAGTGGTACAAGATAAACACTACCATTCCAAAAGTTACAAACAGGAAGATGCCAAATATTGGGACCACAGCAAGTCCAACATCCAGCAGGGCAAACATTAAGTCCTGTGTTTGCATGTCCAGCATTTGAAGCAACCTATGACACCTTGTGAGCTCCAAATGGCTTATATGACTCCACCTCTATGGCACTTACGGTGGGTACGGTCCTAGGGTTTCTCCCTTGGGCCCACCTTGCTCTCTCCTTGCAGCTTTCCTCAGACAATCAATGTTCCTGGCTTTTCCAAACTAATGAGGTCTCCACTGAACTTTAGGATTCTCACTCATAGCTTCATACACTGCCCTCTCAGGAGCACACTGCCTGGCCTCCCTGGTCTTCTGAAATCAAGGTGGAAGTCTTTTTAACCTCAGAACTCTTGCATTCTATATGCGCCTAAAACCAGGGCCACATGGATGATGCCAAGCTCTGCGGCCACCTGGAGCAGTAGCCGAGCTTCCCCTTCTCTTGGCCATAGGGGTCGAGTGCCTGGGTCTCTGGGCGCTCTGAATCCAACGCTGAGGAGCAAATTCTCTATACCAGTGCCATTCTGGAACCTGGTTCAACCACTGGCACCATTCTGGAATATGGTGCTGTGGGGCTTTCTTCTCAAAGCGAAGTCGTTCGCGTTTGCAGTTTTGAGGCTGCAAAGGGTGGAGACTCACTGCTTCTTGTGATGCCCTCAGGCCATCTTTTCCATTCTCTTGTTCCTTCTCAGCAGCAGAGATCTCCTCAGCTCTATCTTTGCAGTCCACAGCTTTACTGGTCCATAGCTTTATGGCCAAACTCACAACATTTAAAATCATCCTGCTGGGCTCTTTGTTCTTGATTCTCAATATAAATCTGGCTAAAAACCCCCAACAATAGCCATGCCACTTCCCCAACATTCGACTACCTTGAAATTTCTTTTGCCAGATTAGTCGATTCACTGCCACCCTTAATCTCAGTCTTTGGCAAAGTCTCTAGATACAAGTAAAATAGTGACAAACTTTCTGCCAACCCACAACACACATCATCTGGAGTCTAACAACCAATGCAGTCCTTCTTCCCAGTAGAAACCTCCCAAATCCCATTTTTACCAGCAGGATTTCTACCAGCCTTCTGGTTTTCTGAACTCTGACCATAATCTCCCAGACAGAACAGCAAAGGTGTTCTAGAGCTTCTCATTCAGGCACCCTCTCTGAACCTTTCCAAAGTCTTTCCACAAGCCATTTCCAAAGGCTCTTGAGTCACATGGTCAAGTATAGTCACAGCAATGACCCCACTCCTCTGGTACCAAATTCTGTCTTGGTTACTTTTCTCTCATTACTGGGACAAAATACCTGATGCCCAAAATAAAGAGGGAAAGGTTTATTTAGCTCACAGTTTATGGAGGTTTCAGTCCATGCTCAGCTGGCTCCAAGGCAGAGTGGCACATGGCAGAGGGCAACAGTTCATGGCAGCAGAAAACAGCAAAAGCAACAAGAGCAAAAGGGACCAGCAGTGGTACACAGCCTCTTTCCCTCTGGTACATGCAAACTACCTGTCCCGGGGCGGGTATAGCACTCACACCCAAATCCCAGAATTGAACCATGGATCGATCAAAAATCTAGAAGCCTTCCCTGTGACCTCATGAGGATTTGGCGGGACGTGCAGACACAAACCATCACAGTACCTTAAGGTCTCACTGAGTGCACAGCTTCCGTGCTCACAGTTCACCACCTCACAGTCAGTGTGCACACATGTGCTGTGTGTACCTGGAGCTTTATTCATGGGGAACATGCCCAACAGAGATTACACACAGATGCCTGGGGGACAATACCGCTACTTGGGAATAAATGTTCCCAAACAATGTGACCTGGGCTCAGAAAAACGGAAGTGTGTTTCTTGTCCATCCTAACACACAATGGCCAAACATTCAAAGTCAAAGCTCAGTAGGGCATTGTATCAATTGTTTCCAGACATAAGCCTGTAGGTCCCTGGTTTGAAAGAACGTACCCAGATTACTAATTTTGCAGATGGTAAGAGGCAGTGGATAAAGCAATATTAAAATTTATATCATGAGATGTATCATATTAAACCACAGCAAATGTACTTATTTAATCTAATTTCTAACCTCACAAAATCAGAGCAGCCTTCCTATCACTGCGAACTAAATGAGGCTTAATCATAAAATAAGTCATTTAGAGTGCTTAGCTTACTAAGCAATGTGTAAAACAAAGTTTTACAGAACTAAATCTCATGCACATCAAATCAGATTAACACCAAAACGATGCAGTGATTATGTGAATTTGCTCCCAGCAGCATCAGAGATCACCCTCTGCTCTTTGAGAAACTCTCAAAGAGTTTTGCATGTGGCGGGAAGGCTTTCATTCCTTTTACCACTACCCAAACAATTCAACTGCCACCTTTCACACAAGCTATTACCCTAGATACTCACCTCACAAAAGCTGTCCCTGTCCTCTAAGACTCTGCTTTCCAAAAGGGGGATCCTCTAGTCCCCTACCCTTGCTGATGGGCTACTGGATATGCATGTAAAATATCAAGACCCCAACATCTGACTTTCAGAGAAGAATTTTCCTTGGCAAAGTTCAGGAGTGTGCATCGCCAGGCTTGAAGTCAAGTGCTGGAGATATCTGGCTGCTTGACTGCCGGAGCTGTGGCATCTAATCAGACATTCCAATGAGGGTAATATAAAAATCTTTAGATGATATTCAAAACAGGGTATTTAAATCCACAAGGGTGGGAAGAAGCGAAACTAGAAGGAATGACCGTCTTTGTATGTCAAATGAATACCATGGTTATAATGTAGGGGCAAAGAAGGAAGAAGAGAAGAGGGGGCAGAGGTAGAGGAAGAGGGGAAGCGGGGGGAGCAGGAGGAGATAAAACCGACTTTAAACACAGCTCTAAGCGCGTCCCTTGCGCGCCCCCGCTCCCGTGTGGAGGGAGAGGGAGAACCCGAGAGTGCAGCCCGGAGCTCTTCCGAGGGTTCACACGCCTCTTCATTCTCCACCCCTCCGGCAGCGGGCACAGCGAGGCCGTTCTGTAACTGTCCCGGATGTATGGGGCGGAGGCAGTGAGTAACTGTGGCGATTCTGGAATCCAGGCTTCTCCCTGCAGGAGAAGAGAGAAGCAAATGCGAATGGAGAGGCTCAACGGAGGTAAATTAGGGCGGGAAATGCCGGTGCATCTAAGCTGTGCACCCCCGTTTCTCCAGCACATCCCGCCCTAATTTACCTGGCTACTCTTCCTGGACTTCAGATCCGGCACCCCTCAGGTCTTTATCTCAAATGAAGTCTTTCTCCCTCTCCTCTTTATTTCTTACAAGCAATAATGTTCTACTGCTTGTAAAAATTCCTCATCCAAGCTATTTGGCTATAGCCGTGATGTGGACTAAGACACACATGTGCTCACATGCATGAGGAGAATGGAATGTCACATGAGGACTGCCAGATGCAGAGAATGCTGGTGTGACTGTCCTTGTGTCACCATCACAACAGAGACTGGTACAGGCAGAGGCATTAATGGATGCTAAATCAGGGGCAATTCAGTGAAGAGCAGGCAGTTGCATGATCTTATAGTCAATCCCCATAAACTTCTAATTATTTTCAAGGAGAAAATAACTATTCACATTGGCAGAAGACACCTTGCTGTGACATTACCAGTAGGAGCAACAGACATCCCGACCTCCAGAGGTGACTACAACCAGGCAGCACCATACATGCAGTGCTCTGCCCAGGAGCACACAACCTGAACCCAACTGTGGGGAAACACCAGACAATTCACAATGAGGAGGCTTCTAGTTTTAAAAAGTGGGGGAATCTGATTTCAAAACTATCAATTTCATGGAAAATGGGAGAAGGATATGGAGTGTTCCAGAGATTAAAGTGACATGGGAATGGTATGTCTGTCCTGGAGGGAACATGCACATCACGTGGGACAATGAAAGACAAATTAGATGAATACATGGATGCTGAAACTACCAGCTGTCCTTACGGATGAGGGGCCAAGACACATGAAACTTATTCTCAAGTGCTTTAGTAAAAATAAAATATACCTCAGGCAAAGGACTAATATCTAGAATATGTAAAGAATTCAAAAAATAACTTAGATCACTCAAAATACTATAAAAGACCCAATCAAAAAATGGCCAACTGAAATAGATACTCTCCAGAAGAAGTGCAAATGCCCAAAAATACATGGAAAAAAAGTTCAATATCACTCATCATTAGAGAAATGCTAATTAAAACAACATCAAGATGCCACCTCACCCCAGAAAGAATGGCCACCATCAAGAAACCAAACAACAAATGGTGGTGAGGTTGCAGGGAAAAGGAACCCTTCTGCATTGCTGGTGGAGGTGTAACACAGCACAACCACTGTGGAAATCAGTGTGGACAGTCCTCAGAGCACTGAGACTAGACAGCCCCATTCAGCCAGCTCTTCCCCCCCTTTTAGGTATCTTCCTAAAAGAGTTAACAGCATCAGATATTACAGTGATACATGTTCATAGCAGCACAGTTTGTAATAGGCAAATCTTGGAAGCAGCCTACATGTCCATCAGCAGATGATGGATAAAGAGAATGTGATATTTATACACAGTGGAGTACGACTCTGCTGTAAAGAATGACAAAGTTGAGTCATCTGTGAGAGAATGAATTCACCTTGAGGTCATAATGTTAAATGAAGTAAACCAGATAACAACCTTAAACATGAGAAGTCCAAAATATAAATAAATAAAAGAGCAGAATAACAGGGTAAGAAGAAGAACAGGATAATAACAGGAAACAGGGAGACTGACCCTTTGTAAGCGGGAAGGTGACCAAGGGATGGGAAGCTGCAAAAGGAACAAAGATGTGCTGTGCGCGGTACAGCTCCCCCAGTGAGCGGAGTCACCGTGAGCCGCAAGCGCGCACTCATAAAATAAAAAATGCTGCACTGACCTCTGCATATACACATTCCTGTATGCATCTGCATGCATGTCTGTGTGTACAGACAGTGTCTGGCAGAATAAATATTTTCTTAGAGAAGTGTCTGCCCCTCGGTTGAATCGTGTAAAGGCAGACAGAGTGGACAGAGAGCAGACTTGAACGTTCACCTAGATTCAAAGATAAATCTATGGAGAGCAGCAAAGTTAAAATTGCTGAAATGAGTTAGTTATTCTACCCTCCCGGGGGGAGAGAGAACACTTGCACTTTCGAAGCATTGAAATCTTCTTACACCCCAGAGCACGGGGCCTGCCGTGAAAGCCACCCCCGGAAGGGCCCTCACATCGCAGCCAGACCTCGCTCTGTCCTAACCATCCAGGCGTGGGCCAGCTGGAGCTGCCCGAGCCCACAGCGCAGTTCTCCTCAGTGCAAACACTCAGGGAAGAGTCGCAGACATCCGAGGAGCACATTCTGAGGAGATCACAGATGCAAAGGGACGTGAGCGCTCCTTACAGATGTGTTAAGGGTTCTTCTGGACATTGGGGTGTTAGATCTACAGAAAAAATGGAGACACTTCACTGAAGTTTCATGACAAAGGGAGAATATCCTCAAGAGGATTTAAAGCTCAACACTGACACTCAGTGTATAAATAAATACAAACAGCAAGAGGAGAACTGCAAACCGCCCTGGATAGCCCCCAGCAATCTAAGAAGAACATTTTTCTATGATTTGGTAATTGCTAAAGAATGTTATCCTTCTTCCCTCTACTCTACTGCCCTTTAGAGAGGATAAGGCTGACCAATAACATGCATCTTAAGTAAAATACGAGGAGCTGAAATGCAGATTAGAAAGACTCCTGTAAAGTGCCTCCACCGCTTTTAAGTGAATGGTATAAAAAATGCCTCCCTTTCCAGTAAATATAGTAGAGACACAGCAAGAGTGTGTGTGCGCGCGCGCCTGTGCGTGTGTGCGTGTGTGCGTGTGTGTGTGCGTGTGCGCGTGTGTGAGCGTGTGTGTGCGTGTGCCTCTGTGTGTGTGCACGTGTGCATGTGTGTGTGCACGCGTGTGTGCGTGTGTGCGTGTGTGTGTGCGTGTGTCTGTGAGAGAGAAAGAGAAAGAGAGAGCGAGCAAACAGGTAAGTGAACCCAGAAATATTGTCAGGATGAACTAGGAAAGACCAGCAGGATTAACACCAACTGCGGAATAAAAAAGGGAAGCCGTAAAAGGTCAGAAAGTGAAATGGGAAAAGAGGACAAAAACCATTCCAACAAACAGGCCAGCTGGGACTAAATGTTCTCTGATTTTAATAGCAGGGACCTAACAAAGGAGCGCTGCCAGTGCATGACGGGAGCAGCAAAGTTCAAAGCCAATAGATTTTGGCTGAGAGTCGCTACAAGAACCTGACGTCCAGCACAGGAAACCTCAGCACTGCCAGCTTTAATATACCAGACGCACCACTTACTTTAGCCTACAGTGTCTACTTTGAGATTAAGCAAATTGAAAATGTATCAGAAGTAAACAGGAATAGTTCTGAGAATACTTCACTGGTGCTTTTGTGAGAAATGGTTCTGAATGTTTTCCATTACCACTGAGAAGAAGGACATCTTCATTATGAAAGAAGTCTGAACTTTTCTTTTTCCTGTCAGACAGTGTGAGGAGATGCTGGCCAAAGGAGCGACTGACTCAGGAAGGGCCCTTGTGGGACAACCCTACTCGTGCTCCTGAGACGCACAGTTAGAGCTTGGAGCGGAGTCTGTAGAACTGGTCAGTGGAACTGGAGCGAGTTACTGTCAGAGGTGTCCGGCCCAGCCAGCGTGTCCCTTCTGCCCGGGTAAGAGTCCCAGAACTAAGCGGGCACATGTCACGTGGCGAACCATTCCCTTCTAGTCCTGTCCCGACAAAAACTTTGTTCTCACATTCTTGAGCTACAAATAAATAACCACGGTTGGCTGCTGTTTCCCTGAGGCTCTCTTAGGCTCAACAAGCAGGCCCTCTGAGTCCTCGGTGCTTGACCTCAATCTCCTCTCAGAGTAATCCCCATCCACAGTCACGGTGACAGGATGAAAGACAGGAGAACCACACTCGGAGCAAGCACGGGCTTTAACAACTTACTGAGGAAGCCCTAAGCCACGCTTCTGAGACAGGACTATGTTTTCATCAGGATTGGTTAATCCTAAGGATGCATATCAACTCCCCTGGGGAATGTTTGCTTATTTCTTTTGAGATGTCTCTTGGCACTAAATTTTGCAAGAGTCACACAGCTGGTTTTTTATCATTCCTCATTACTGAAAACTGACTCACGTTCCAATCTTTTTTAATATAACTTTCTTTCTTTGAAGAGACGATTCCAATAAGAAAGCTTCCTGAAATGTAGATGAGCAGAGACGTCATTTGATCCCTAATGCACAAACTACAGCCACTGTGTAACCCAGGATATTGCTTCTCAGAATCACACTAAAACCAGTTTTAAATCTGACTTACGCTGAATTGTTGTTTTTTGTTTGGTTTTTTGTTGTTGTTTGTTTTTTGAGACAGAGTTTTGCTACACAGTTCAGCCTTGAACTCACTTTGTAGCCCAGGCTGGCCTTGAACTCAGCAATCCTCCTGCCTCAGCCTCCCTGGTGCTGGGATTATAGGCATGTACCACTATACCTGGCTGAATTATTAATTTATAACTCTATAGCTTTTAATTCATATTCCTTCCAGATTTCATATGGTACAACTTTTGCATACAGATGGTATTTTTAGGGTGTATCCAGCATGCGCTCACCCTCACTACTCAAATGTAAATTTACCAATGCCGTAAGTCAGTCACATGTGAACTCTGTTCCATCCATCTGCAGGTAGGGTCAGTTACTGTTTCAGGTTCCTTTCTCTTCCTGAGCCGTTCCATTAGAATACTGTCCCTCATCTACCCAGTTCAGTAATGAGTTGGAAACACAGTTGCTACGGCAACAGAGTGACCTCTGGTACCCTGGACCACGCCCTGCTAACCCTTCTCCACCAGCCACCCTCCCCTGCTCCTCGGAACCCCTCAAGGGAACAAACACAGAGCCCTCCCCAGTGAGGCCCAAGCAACGCTTTGGCATTTTGACACTATCTGAGAAGGCGAATGGAACCACAAAGCTAGAAACACAGGAAAGCAGGAGGGACAATCTTCAATAGGAGCTCGGTGGGAAAAGCATCAGAGTGTGGTTTGGGGAGGCTGGTAGAACGAGAAGTCCTGAACCTGTCCTTGCCACTGTTTAATGTGGCCTCATGGGCTACATGGAGCATCAGTGTAGTATTAATAACTTTCTTCTTATCTGAGACTTTGTAAAAGTAACCCTTTCCTTGCTCAGATAAAAATTATTGGCCGGGGATATAACCCTGCAGCACAGCACCTGCCTGGCAAGCATGAGGTCCTGAGTTTGACGCCCAGTACAAGAAAAAGAAAAAAAAAGTTAAAATTATCTCCAAATTTCTTAGGCATTGACTATATTTGCTCCAAAGCTTTAGCCCCCATGTTCCAAACCAAGGAGACAGGCTGTTTGTTGCAGGTTGGGTTTCCCCACAACAGATGCTGAGACTATGGGTCCACAGTTGGGAAGGCCGGAGGAAGAAGGCCAGGGCGCAGCACGTGGGGACCGCCGTGCAGGCTCCGCCAGCCTCTGCCGGCCCTCCCACACAGCGGCTTCCTCCGGAAACGCTGCTCCCATCGCCCCTGCTCAGGCAGAGGAGACGGAGGGCAGACGGCGCTTTAAAGCTAGGGCAGACTCAGGAGGGTGTGTCGCTGTCACCACTGGCCGCTCGCCACACCCCGCAGAGGGCCAGTGAGATTCGACTGCAGAAGGCTAAAGGGATGCGCCTCCACGTCTGCTGTGCTGTGGGAACCTCCCAGGCTAGAGAACCAGCTAGGTGTCTCCATGCGCAGTACCTGCCTGCCTCTCTGCTGGATAGACATGTTACTGAGCATTCATGAACCACGTTTAGGAACACAGAAGCAGCAGGGGAGAGGCCAGCCCTGGGCTAGTCCCGTGCTTGTCAAGCTTCATTTCCTCAGCCAGGCTGGCAAGCCTTTTCCTTGGGGACACTGCCCTTAGCTTCTGAGCACTGGTCTGAAGTTCTGCAGATGGCTCTGGCTGACGAGCACCCCAGCAAATGGAGATGAGCCTGCAGAGTAGGCTGCATCTCCACACGCTTTCCAGCACCGCACATACGAGACGGGATGGTGTTGGGCTGGCTCCTGAGTTCCCGGCCACAGACTAAAGTGGGTAAGTTCATTGCGGCCACAGCAACCTCCGCGCGTCTCTCTCAAATAGCACAGCAGCAATGTCTCCGGGAAGCAACAGCACACCGGCACGCACAGCACACCCTCCCCAGTCGGACTGCCCAGGCATTCCTTTCCTTCTCCAGCATAGCCGTCCTCATCACCCAGCGGCAAGCGGGCCCTTGGCCACACTGCCATGGGGATCACACTGAAGATAATGTCTCGTGAACGTGTGCAGATTCTGACAGCCCACTAGAGACTGACGCGGCCTGGGGGCCTCTGTCCGAGCTGAAGTTCTGGGGAGGGGTGTGGGCTCCTGAGATCTGCCAGGCTCGAGAGAGTGACCAGGAGCTCTGGACGCAGACAGCAGCCTTCGTCAGGCTTGCTGGAGACCCAGCCACTTCGTCTCCTGACTCTAGCCCAAATTCTGAGCTCCTTCCTCACAGCTTGGAGTCTTTGAACACATTTTTCTGTACATTTCCTCAGCTTAAAATGTGGCAGGAGGGTGTGTGGCGTGTGCAGACAACGACTAGCTTTAAGGTTCCCGGGGCAGTTCCTGAGGATCTGCTCAGACCCAGAGGAGTGCACCCCTGCACCTTTATTTCAATCCACGAATGAATCACCTTGCAAGTAGAAAGAGAGCTTGAGCCGCCTCCTACACGAAGCTCAGACGTCCAGACAATGACACCCCAGTCCAACAGCGTTTTGTAACAAGAAAATAACCAGTGCAAAACTGTGGGTGTGGGTGGTACTTGATCGAGATGATGCTTAGCTTCACACTTTAAATCAACCCAGAGTTTGCTTAAGACACACAAGAGCTTAGTTTTACTTCTTCAAAAGTTCTTTCAGAAAAGCAAACTCCCATAAAGTCACGCAGAAACCGTTCTCCTCGCTTCTCCTGGATGAGACTGCCATCTGCTGGCCGCTTTCTCCTCTGCAGCCCCCTTCCGAAGGAGTTGGTTAAGACCCTGCCTGAAACAGTGCTGTACCAGGTACCCACCGAAGCCACCGGATCCACAGCTGCAGTGATTTGGAGGGCAAGGCCGCAGGGTGTTTATATGGGAGACAAACCGTGAACCAGACGAAGGCGCTTCATTTACACACTTGGAGATTCGGACTGAGGAAATAATGTGACGACAAATGAACCTCATTTTCTCTCTCACACATAAGTCAAAGTTTCTTAAATTCAGATTTCTCTTGGCATTTATAAGACTTGTAAATTTCTTAATGATAAATACGTGTTTACAGAACATTAAGGTCAATATGTAATGAGCAAGAGAAACACGAAGGATGGAACTATAGACAGGAGGAGACGGCGTTGGGGGTGACACAGGAAAAAAAAGAGAAAAGTGCATCAACAAAAAGACACGTGTGCCAAGGCAGGGGGAGGGGCCTCTCGTCTCCCGCACACGGCCACTGCCCGCCGACGCATCGTGCAAGCGACCCAAGCACCTGAGCGGCGCTGGCTGACGTCTCTCTCCCGGTGGCGGGCCCAGGTCAGTCACGCGACAGGGATCGCCCCTCCGGCAGAAGTCACCCACCACGTTCCACAGAGGCATTTCAAGACATCAAGTTCCCACCTCACAGGCGGCTTCTCGCGATGAGATGACGTCAAACGCTTCATCTCCGTGTAACCATTTCAACTGCACGGAAGTTACCTACGTTGGGAGGGTGGGGCTCGAGACACACGTGCAGCCAGAGAGACACACACTGGGCCCGGGGACTCCTCCGGCGGTCCAGGGAAGGGGCAGTGAATGTGGGTGTGTTTAAAACGAAGACAACTATACTTTCTCTGTTGTCACTTTTCTGCACTCTGGGATAGAAGGACAAGGTAACTGTTCTCTTGGCTGCCACTTGTGAGAACTCATTTAACCTGTCTGAAACTCTTTATCCGTAAAACACAGACACCAACAACCTGTGCTTTTTACCTTGAAAGTTCGTAAAGATCGAATGAAAGGAATGACTGAAACTGCAGTAAAACCTTCCAGGCGGCCCTGAACACCCTGGACCCACAGGAAGAACCCTCCTGGACAGGTGAGACGTGCGCAACCTTCGAGAGCAGAAAGCTGCCAAGCGAGAGCCCTCTGTGAGGAGCGGGAAAGGCGTTTGGGGGACGCGTCCTCCTGCTGGGCTTTTACTCTCCGAGCTGTGTGCAGTGGCCTTGGGCGCATCTTCAGCAAGTGGGAATGGAATGCACACTCAGGCTTTTCCCCTCCTCCAGCGGGGACCTAAGCAAATGGCCCACTCATTCCTCACTTAAACAAGCTGCCCACGGGTTGACGTGCAAGTTATTATGAAAGAAAATGATACACACCCCTCCATTCAGTCTCACTGTGGGTCCGAAGTGTCACAGGAGCTCTGGGAAAGGGGCCAGTAGCTCTGCCCTGAGAGCAGGTCCAGCCTTGCTCCTGTGCGGCCCTAACCGACTCCTCCTGCCGTGGTGTCTGTGCGACTCCAGGGTCCCAGACAGGGATATATTTTCCCCAGGTTCCAGGCTCCACTGGCTCTGAAGAACACTCTGGACTCCCCCAAGTCAGAGGGAGCGGGGGTGAAGTGTGCAGGGATGTCCGCCACTCCCATGTGTGGGGATGGACTTGTGCTTTTCCACACACAATGGGGCAAGTTCCTTAAATTTCAGAATTCTGAAAAACATAAAATTAATTCTCGCCTTAGAAATGCTTCCCTCATTTTGCCTAAAATCGAAATCTTGGACTAACAGACTCAGAAAGTTTCTAACAGTATGCCAATACTGATTGGTTCGTATTTCCAGCGCGCTATGAAGTGTAGTGTCCTGGGTGGAGGAGTCCGGGCGCAGAGAGCCTGCGAGGGCAACAAGAAGAGAAACACTCACTGTAGTTGTACGTTTCTATCTCATCCTTCTGAAAGCTGTGACTTCCATGTTTTTCAGATGTGCGTAGAAGAATAAGACCACAATATACTTTGATGACTCATATATGTCCATGTTACATAAAATTTTTCATTAATATCAGTGTCTTACCCCAGTAACAGTCTGCAGAGTGTAGAGATACAATCAAGATTGTTCTGCCACTTAAAACAATCACACCTGGATTCTAAGAGTCAGCTTACAAGTATGGAAACCAACACTAAAAGTCTTGAGTGTTTATCCTATGTGCAACTAGTAAAATAGTACAAATTCACTAAAATAAAACAATCACAATTAAGCAGAATCAGTGGAGCACACTCCATGACACCACAGATGTCATCGCTTGAAACCAACACTCAACGCCAGGAAAGAACCAAGGGCTGCTAGGTGTCACAACACTATTATGTAAAGTGATTTGTACTTGAGCATTTCTTCAATCCTAGGAAATGTGCTTAGAGTTTTTTTTTTTCAATTTGAAAGTTTCAAAAATTCAACACCTTGATCTTCACAACAGTCCAGTTAATGGCAAGAGAAGTGGGTGGCAAAGTGTTGATTAGAAAGTACAAGTCTATTGACTTCATCTAAAAAATACACAGAATTGCAGGCAGAAAAGATGGTACAACTCTTGCCCAGTCACACCTCCCAGGAACCAGGTGTCCTCACTCTCACACCAGGATCACCTTCCCAAAGGCTGTGCGCTTCCAGGGTGAGTCACCAGCCACAGCCTGTGAGGCAGGCTCTGAGACAGTGCTCCTGGGGTGAGAACTAACTTGCTTTCACTTCCTTACTTCTGGAGCTGAGTTTTAAGTAAGTAATGAAGACCTGCATGACTTTGTGCACGCCTTGTCCTGACAGAACCCACCCACAGCCCACCCACAGAGGGACGGGCCACTTGTTCTGGAAAGACCAGGTGATGAAGGCTAGAAATTGAACTCTGCCCCCCAGAACCCAGCCAGCGGGAGGCACTGAAACACAAGCAGTGCCTACTGCACACGAAGACCCATGCCAGCTCTGAAGCCAGCAACAGTGGCTGCTGCACCAACCTGACTGCATCAGCCTCCTGTTTCATCTGGAGCAGGGTGGTGTCATGGTCTCAGTGAATGCTCAGCCTGTTTTCTCCCTTATTCTTTGGGACTTGGATAAACCTGGTCTCCTCACAGCAGCCTGTCCTAAAGGTAACATCTCAGCCTGTGAATGGACACTAGAGCCCAGGGAAGGCCAGGCCCCTGCCAGCTCACCAGGACCTTCATGCCGTGCAGTTAGGGTGGGTCTTCCTTAATATAGTGCAAAAAGGACTCAAAAGTAGCAGCTGCCTTCAGGTCTCAGGTGAGCACAATTTCATTCTTGTCCTGGAAGTAGAAAGCCAAGCAGGTCCTCATGGATTTCCCATTCTGAAAGAAGCCCTGGACACCAGAATGAAAGCCTCCTGGACCTCAGGAGGTCACAGCCTCACACTGGCCACACCCTGGCCTGGCCTTGAGCTGTGGCCTGCCTTTCTGTCTTGCAACCTTCCCTGCTGTTAAGCAGGTATCTCTTTCCCACTGCTGGGAATCAGAATCGAGTGCTGATGTTGGCAGCTTGGCACCACAGGGGAGCAGGAGGCAGCTGCCCAGCCTGCAGTGCCAATGCCAAGGTGGTGCACAGAGGGCACGGAGGGCTCTCCCTGCCCCACAAGGCCGAGCGAGACTGGGCTGGGCCACTGAGTCCATGCTGCACTGACCTCTCCGTGCAGGATGAGCTGAGCTCCTGAAGCTGCCAGGCCAAGCAGAGTGGGAGTGACACAGGGCAGGGAACCAAGTCAACACCATTTTCAGTCCCAGTATGATTTAGGGTTTAAGTTCCTGTTTCCTTGAGTTTCTGCTTCTTGTAAATGTTGTAACAGTTGCCTAACCTAACACCACCCCATGCCTGTGTAAAAGGTGATTGATTAGACCTGTGCTCCGCCCCAAATGCAAAGCACTATATGTTCCTCTTTATATGTTCCTCAAACCAAATAAGAAAAATTAATTGCCATTTTGGACATGGAAGTAGACGTATATAAAAGACCCTACCCGCCTGCCCTTCTGGGTCAGTGTCCATTTCCTTGCTAGAGGCTGACTGCTGGCTAATAAACTTGCTTGTCTCTGCACTTGGCCTCCATGGGCGACTGACTGAGGTAAATGCGCCTGCCACATTTGGAGGGCCCTGCGAGATCCCTGAGGACGGCCCCAGGTGAGGAGTTATTAGCCCAGACCTTAGACCTGTGACCCAGAAGGCTGAAGGCTCCTGGCTGAGTTCAGCCAGCCACCTGGGTCAGGGGTTATGGAAAAGGGTCAAGTGCCACGGGAGAGACACCCAGACCACCTGACCGATTTAGATAGGAATTGGTCTTGCTTTGGGCTCATCCAGGGATTTTCTTTGCCCAGACTTTGAAATTACAAATTTTGTGAGCCCTGGCCTCTGGATGCAGTGGCTGTTTGCCCTGACCCATGTGGGTCAGGGTTTGGGTGGCTGTGCAAGCCCCATCAGAGACTCTGACAGCCTGTTTATTGGTATAAAAGCCATTGGGTTTGTTTTCTGGGACTAGTAGTAATTTTTCATGTTTGTCTGTGAGTTTTGTTTTGTGTGTGGTCATCTGTGTGGTCATCCACCATGCACCCAGGATTTCAGATTTCTGTCACCTACATCCTCACTGTCTTTGTGATCATGAGCATCAGACTACTCCCCAGTCTGCCTGGACTTTTCTTCATTAACACAGCCAGAAGACACTGGTAAAGATCAACTGGCAAAAGCTGGTACCAGCATTGCAGTTGTCTCTAATTTTCTGAGCCTAGGACTTCCGTTTGGACTCCTTGTGGGGTGGGCTTGGGTAAGAGATATTTGACCTAAAACTCAATTCAGGTTGTCAGTATGGGGGCCACCCCTTCTAAGCCCACTGTGCTAGGTTCAAAAATGACTGTGGGGTAAAAATGAACCCAGGGAGGCTGCAAACATCGTGTGAACTGGAATGGCCCTCTTCTGGTACTGGATGGCTGGCCAAAGGGACTCTAAACCCCCCGGCAACTATACAAATTTGGAATGTGGTTACAGGGAAGCATGGCTCGCCTAACCAGTTTCCTTATATTGATTCTTGGTTGCATGTGGTCCAAGCTTTCCCCCCATGAGTCCAGATGTGTGCATGCCAAGTCCCCTGAGCATGTCCTCCTTTTAAAGGAGAAGGACAGCTCAGAAAAGCCATGATCAAGAGTCAGGCCCTCAGTCCCTGCAGAGGATGATCCCCTCGCCCCACCTACTGCTCCACTGCCCCATCTGGTGACTCCCGGCTCAGCAGCAGCCGTGGCCAGAGGCACAGCCACACTCCACCTCCGGGGGTCCGGTGTCTGTGGGTCCTGTACCTTTCTTTCCTTTGTTTCATGTGCCGGCAGCTGGGGACGGAGGACAGATGCAATCAGTAGTGGTTTATGTCCCTTTTAGCACTAGTGACCTATATAATTGGGGAGCCAGATTGGGGTTATGCTGTTTCCCCCCAGATCCAGACCTAGGTGTCTACTGCAAGAAAAGGGACATTTCAAGAGTACCCTGAGTTTCCCAAGAAAGAAAGGGAGAAAGACAAAGTCTTGGTGGTAGAAATGGGGGACAATTCAGACTGAGGGGGTTGTGGGTCCCTGTCATTCAGCCCCAGGGAACCCATAATTGTACATGTGGGAGGAAGGACAGTTATGTTCCCAGTAGACACTGGGGTGGAGGTTTCCATGGTGACCCAGCCAGTGGCACTGGAAAGCGCACATCCAAGGGGACCTCCACCTATTTGTTCTGTAAGCCTGACAGTGCGACAGTTGGTCAGTCACTCTTTTTTGTTAGTGCCTGACTGCTACTTTCCTCTTCTGAGCTGAGATCTCCTCCAAAAATTACAGCCCAGATTTCCTTCACTCCACAAGAGGCCCACTTGCTCACTGCGACCTTACCCATGGGTAAGGAATACCATCTCCAGGAGGAGAATGACCCTCTCCAAGTTCTGTTTCTCCTTCTTAGACACATCAGTTTCCCTTGGTATGGGCTGAGGACAATCCCCCAGGACTAGCAGCTCATGTTCTCCCTGTTGTTGTTAAGTTTATGGGACACACCCAGCCAGTCTGTCTCAGGCAGTACCCAATGACCTTGGAAGTCACGAAAGGCATCAAGCCCCATATTCACAGGTTATTGAGGCTGTAAGTTTGAAGGAAGCCCAGTCCCCTTGGAATAGCCCTTTCCTGCCTGTCCAGTAGCCAGGGACCACTAAACACTGCCAGGTCCAAGACCTGTGCGCCGTCAACACACTTGCTGTCACCTTGCATCCCACCCTCCCAAGCCCTTAATTGTTCGCCTTTGAGGAACTTGAGGGGGATGTAAGTGCCCACTCACCTGGACAAGGCTTTCCTAGGGCTGCCACAATATTTGGGGGAGCCTTTTCCAAGGACTTGGTGCGTTTTAGTCAAGAAAATCCTAATGTCCCCCTGTTCCAATATATTGAGATCCACTCCTGGCTGCTGAGAAGAGAGGTATGCCATTTAGGGACAGAAAAGCCACTGGGGCTGCTTCAGGACAACGGGTACTGGGTATCTAGAAGAAAGGCTCAAATCTGTGTGCAGTCAAATTCCTTGGGTTTACACTTAACGATGGGACTCGAACGCTGTCAACAGGTAAAACGGAGCCAAACAAGCAGGCTTCCACAGGGACAGTCTTACAAAATGGGGCAAAATGTAAGTGTATTCTTGTAATAAAGCCAGAAAATGTGAGGCACATTGGGAAGGTGATGCACTGTAGCTATGCATAGGCCCTGGATTTTGCAGACAATGTAAAGTGTATAAAATGTTTCATAGTAGTGTTTTTGTATTAATTATTTTCATTTATTTTTATTAGTACCTGTTTGCAGAACATCAGGATCACATTCACTGCAAGAGCTGATATGCATGCAACACCTCTTCGCTATTTTTCTATTCCTACTACAAACTCTCAGTGTTCACTGAAGCTTGCCACCTTCTGCTCAGCCTTTTGGGGAGCTCATGTGAGGCGTGGCCCCTCCTCTGAGGGGCAATCCACCAGAGAAGGTCCTATCCAAGCCAGGACCTGAGACAGCAGACACAGGGGTGCCATGTGGCCCTGCCTTCTGTGACCTCCCGTTCTTTGTCTTTGCCTGAAAACAGAGGCAATGACTGTAAATGCTTCCTGTGACTGTGGGGTGGTGGAGTTACAGACAGACAGAGAAGTGCCTGATATGCAGCAAATACCTGTTATGAGGCTGCAGTCAAGATCCCAACACATGGAACAGGAAGTGCTTTACAAGCTCAAAGATGGTTGAGCAAAAAGGTCTTCAGAGAAATACAATCTCATCACCTGACTTGAAAAGGAAGAGGAAGGGCCAGGGATATAGCTCAGAGGTGCATGACCTGCCTGGCAATCACAAGATCCTAAGTTCCATTTCTGGTACCAAACCAAAAAAAAAAAGAGGAGAAGGAGAGGCTCACCCAGCAGGAGCAAAACTCTAAAAGGGAGGATAGGCCAGGAGCATTGCGAAGACCGGAAGTCAGGCACTCCAGTTAGAGGGGGTTGCTTTCCTTGAAATATAAGGCAGATGATATCAAAGGACATGATGGTGATTGTACCTGGGGAAACAGGAAACCTCTGAGCCCCCCAGGTGGAGGGACAGAATGAGAGGTGTATCTTTTCCAGGTTGACAGAGAGCTTAAAAGGGAGACCAGAAGGGAAAGGAGACTCCAGGCAGGAGGCCGTTTGCGAGACTCTGATGAGGTGGGAGCAGGAGTTCTCTCACGGTGCTTTCACAAAGGAACTGCCAAGTGGTCTCAGGGTAGGGCTGAGACTGGGCTGCTGGGGAGCACTCATGGCAAGAACATCGGTGGTGCTAGTGACACAGATCACACATGGGTAGGGCAGGGGGCTCAGCACTTTTGGTGCAGGAAAAGGAAACCAGAGTTCCACTATGGACATAAAGACTTTGAGGACACAAAGCAGCACCCAAAATGAAATCTCATAAGAACAAATGGAGATAGGAAATTGGTGTGGAGCAGGAATTTGAACTTGAAAAATAAACCAGGGAGCCTCAGAGCAGGGAGCAGGAGGAATGGGGAAGTTCTCAGAGAAGAAAATATGCATTGAGAAAGGCAAGGCTTTTTGCAAAACCTTAGGGAAGAGACCTTAACCTTGTTTCCCTACACTAACAGGGGTGACAGGGGAGAACTCAGTGATAAAGGGTGCCGGGACAGATGAGGGTGGTCACAGCATTTCACACTGAGTCAGCAAACAAGTGCGGGGAAGGAAAGACCCTGGGCCACTGGCCAGGACAGGGGATGTGTGTAAAGTGTACATGAAGTAACACCTGAGAGAAATTAGGGTAGTTTAGAACAAGCTGAAAGGCATAAGGAAGGAGTTCACTGAGATGACTTGATAGACCTTAATGTGACTTACTAAATTTGGCTAGCTGGCAGAGAAGTTCAGATTGAATTGGTGACACGCATATAAAACAACTAAGTAAGGAAAAAGTATTAACTAAAGTCAAATGAGGTATTTTAATATAAAGAACAAGTAAGCATAATATACTTCCTGGCTTATCTGCAAACAGCATTTTATAGCCAAATAATAGTAAATATTATCTAGATGAAACTGTGTTATTTCTTTATTGAGAGACTGGGAGGGGGCAAGAAATAAACATGTACAGGAGAGCAAAAGGAATATCAAGCAAGACTGTCAAGCAGTATAATTAAGCTACAGCCATCAAGTAATAGCAAAGCTGTACCAAAGAAAGTCACAATATCAATCTGCCACAGATAAAGGTATGGAAATAAGCCATAAGATAAATCACTCTGTTAGTTGAAAGGAGTTCCTCCAGAAAAAAATGGAAATTTGGAAGAGCAGATAGAGATGTCCAAGTAGTTTGCTGTTTTTCATTAAAATCCTTCTAGTTTCTGTTTACTTAAAACTGTGTTCATGTGTAACTTTAAAGCCATTATGGTATACACCTGTAATACCAACACTAGGAAAACTGAGGCATGAGGACTGCCATGAGTTTGAGGCCAGCCTGGGCCACATAAGTGAATTCAAGGCCAACCTGCACTGCATGACAAGACTCTGTCTCAATAAATAAATAAATAGCATTTATAACCCTTTAACTTATCCAATAAAATTACTAATTTTCTTGTTACTATCTATATGCTTTCCCACAAAGAATGTGAAGTGATATATATATGAAAAGACATATACAACAAAAAGAATAAAGATGAATATAGAAAAAATCAAGAGAAAGGAGAATGAGTCTCTTCAATTTCAAACTGATGATAACATTTTGTTACTTTGTTTCTTCAACTGAAAGAAATGCAAACGCAACAGCTCTCCTGATTTTGTTCGGGTTTTCGTTCAGGTTGCTTCACTTTTGTGGAAAGAAGCCTAACTCCTTGTGAATGTGACAAAGGTATTCTCAGACCTCCCAGAGCTAAGAACCATCAGCTAGAAATGTGTTTCTCGCTCACAACTTGGAGCTGATCTACTTTTCAAAAGCAAATCTATCCCCTTAATGTTTACAGATAGCCTGTTTATCCCCAAGGAAAACTGCACAACATAGAGGTGGGCACTTTTCCTGTGGGTTTGCAATGTTTTTAAAATATATACACATAAGTGGAATGTCCGTGCTAATGAGTTTGTTCCCGGGTGAACTGCTGCAAACGGGACATCTGTGACCTCATTTCTCTGAGAAATAACACTCTCTTGTCTGGGGTGCTTCTATAGGTCTGAATTTAGGAAACTGGCAAGGGTTTATGTTTTCATTTTTAAATAATACTCACGTTATCAGTAGATGCACTACCAGTCCTTAACAGTGATCCATGCTTGTACTTTCTAACATTTACCTTTGTTAAAAGAGAAGCACAAGAGGCTGCGCGCTCCCAAGGCATGAACGCGGATACGGAAGTCCCCAGGGTTGTTTGGCCGGTTGTTGTTACTGTTGTTGCGGCTGTTGCTGTTCTTGCTGTTGTGGTTGCTGTTTTTGTTGCTGTTGCTGTTGTTTCTATTGTTGTTGCTGTTGTTGTTCTAAGGTGTTTTGTTTTCTTTTCTAGCCTTTGTAGGCAGCTCTCTTCACTAACAGCTATAATTTACCTAAAAGGAAATTCAACAAAAGAAAGTTGTTTTACTTATGTGGAACCTGCATTTGCTTAAAAGAGAGCAGAGGAGACCGAAGCATGCCAGAGCGTGCAACATTCACACAGCAGAGGCGCGTGGGACTGGACACCGGCTCAGAACATGGCGGGGCACGGGCGTGTAGACAGCAGCAATGCCAAGGTCGTACGCAAGACCCTGCGCAGAGCACAAGCCCCAAACTGGGGGCTAAAGAAACAGAAAACTCCAGGTCAAAGAGGAGAAGCTGGGAACAGCAGGGGCAGGCTGCTGCAGAGGCAGAGGCAGGTCCACTGGCTCACCACTGGAGGGCACAGGGCTGCAGATGTCTGGGGCCAGGGCTTGGCAGCTGTGCCAAGCGCGTAATAATAAACAGTCAACACTCGATGGTGTTGCTATTCTGTTTGTGATTCTCTCCCACAAGGTGAAGCATCAATAAAGTACAGTGCTGGTGGGGTTCACTCCTGTTAGGCTGACCCAGGAGAGTGGGAGGAAAGAAAAGCAGGCAAGAAGAAGGAAGGTGTTTTCCAAACTGTTACTGCACACATCCCACATGGTACCTATCTGGAAAGGAACCTCATAAAATATAAGAGGACTGTTATAGTTGACACATTGTGTCAACTTGAGGAGTCTAGAGATGTGGCTGAGTGATTCAGCAGGAAGCCAGGGTGCTTGCTTTGTACACATCCTGAGCCTGTGGAAGGGAGGGCATGGAGACTGTGTGAGAGGTACACGCCACCTGGGTGGGGGCAGGCTATTTACAATGTAAGGGAGAAAAAGGCTGCTTGCAGTCATTCCTCCCTTTTGCTCTGGTTGTTTTTGCTGTGCTCTGCTGCCATGAACATTTGCCTTCTGCCATGTGCCTCTGAACCAGCCAAGTATGGATTGAAACCTCCACGAACTGTAAGCTAAATAAACCTTTCCTTCCTTCATTTAGGGTGTTGGGTATTTTGTCTCAGCAACGAGAAAAAAGTAACCAAGACAAGGACCAATTGATATTTTAAACTGGTATCAGGTTAAATATCTTTTGCACATAGTTTCACATATTTGCACTTTTTGTTAGGATTAGTTTCTAAAAGCAGAATTCTTAGATGAAAAGGTATGAATTCATAGTTACTGATGCATGTTGTGAATGCTTTCCAAAAGCTCGTGCCATCTAAAACCGTTCAGCAAAATATACCAGTGCCTTTCTCAGAAACCTAAGATACACAACTGCTTAATACTGAGAGTACATCACTCTAAAACTGAGTAATCTCCTCCCACTCCTTGACTCCCTTGCCCATGCATTCCTCTTTCCTGATGTCTTTGCTTTTCACTTGGTATAAATTGACCTTTTCCACAATGAGGAATTCTGTTTCAATTCACAGTCCTTTAAGTGGCTATATTTCATTCAAGAAAAAATTTGAGCGATTTCTTTTAAATGATAGTTACAAAAAATTTTAAAAGCAAACAAAAAGTAGCTGTGGATTTAATAAAGAAGTAATTCGAGGTGATTTTTAATTCTTTTTCCTTGTAGCTAATTTAAGTCATCATTTTTCTAAGAGCCCTAAGGACTTCTCAGAGGTCCTCATGTCCAGAGCTTGCTCCTAGGGAGAAGTACAAGGCAACATGTGAGTCAATCCATGGGTTTCTGAAATGGTTTTATAAAATGCAGTATCTCAGGAAACACAACTCACCAGTAACTAAATTCCAGACAACACTGTCATCTGCTAGGCTGGCTCTGGCCTTGCTGTGCCCGCACCGAACAGGTACATGTGAGTGACAGACAAAGGAAGGTGTTCCCAGGTGCGAGGGGAGATGGAACATCCATAACCCCTTAGAGATGTTACAATGCAACGTAAGCGTCTCTGTATTTCACTGAGGCTAAGAAAATTTTGGTTTACTTACTTATTTATTTATTTATTTTTGTTGCTTTGAGACAGGGTCTTGCTCTGCAGTTCAGGCTGGCCTTCAGTTCACTTTGTAGCCCAGGCTGGCCTCAAACTTGAAGCGATCCTCCTGCTTCAGCCTCCTGAGTGCACGGATGACAGGTGTGTGCCACTGCACCCAGCGAAAATTTTGTTTTTGAAGACTGTAAATAGTAGTTACTAAGTACGTGGTTCCAGAGAAACCAGTTGTCAGTCGTATCAGTTAAACCATGTGTTTGAACCTACACACTGCACACATTTCTGCACAAGTGCACACATGCACAAGCACGCTCTGTGTATACACACACATCTATCGAAATCCACTGACGCCAGCTGCCATCTACAATCTTGCTTCTCGCAGCAAGATAGTGAGATTCCCAAACATGAAACTGCCTTTCCTTTAAGGGTTACTGTCTCTCCTGGACTGCGTGAACCCCTCACTGTCTCCAGAGGTGTGCTGCGGCCTGCTGCTGTGTGGCTGCCAGCAGAAATCACAGCTCGCGCTCGCGCGCTCTTTCTCTCGCTCTCTCTCTTTCTCTCAGTTAGAACCAAAATGCTCATTCTGTCTGTATGTAGCATTGTGTCTTTCTCATGAAAAATTTCTGAGACTTGTTCGGTCTCTGCCATGGATCCCATAGGCAAGAGAACACCAAGGACTGGTTCATCTTCAGCTTGTAAGAGGAAACTGGGACATATAGAGCTTGTAAAGCTGTCATTAATTTAAAAATATATCAATCACCCTGCTGCTGGCTGATACTCTAGGATACCAAGGACACTGTTCCTAGGTGGTTTTTACTCTTTGCATTTCATTCCTGCCCTCCCCAGTTCTCAGAACTCCACCCTCTTCAAGGGCCCGTCTGTCACTTCACCCTGTTAGGAAGAGAAACACCTCAGCATATGCTCAAGCTTAAAGGTTTAATTGTTACTTTTAATTTAGACTGGAGAGACATAAAAAACTGCTTAGAACTGCAACTAATTATTCCATCAAACTACTTGAATAGACACTGATTTAGGGTAATTTTCCTGGCTCTAATTGTAAAATTTTAAACCTACATTTACCAAAATGACAAACAATGTACTACAACAATCAGTAAACAATTTTTAAAGCTAGATAATGTTGGGAATAATGAAAAATGGTGGCAGCGAGCTCTGGGAAGTTCGGATACAGAGGATACCCCAACACACTACCACATACAGCAAAGAAACCACCTTCCTTTCTAAGCAGCCCTACTCCAGCTAGAGAAATCACATCTGTACAAAGCAAGACTATGCTCACTGATGTCATCTCGTCACCGAAGGCAAGTGTGCAGGTCTGGGTGGATGCTGTAGCTCAGCAGTCAGGCATTCGCATAGTACATGTGAGGTCCCCTAAATAAACTCCAGTATACAATTAAGTGCTGGAAAGTTAAAATTGAACTTTTTGAAGCACACTGTACATCAATAGTGTTTTACCTCTGCATACAAACAGCCCATGATGCCTTTATTTCATTGACACTCAACAAACATATTAAAAATTAATTAACTGACATCTCTCCCCTCTCCACTTCCCTCCTGATACTGAGAGTGGAAAATCCCATTAACAGGTTCATCTGCAGGAGAGCACATCTTCATGTTACCATGGAAACATGCTACCACACACAAAGGGCCCCAGAGCTGGAGGATCCTGCCAGTGAAGGAGAAGGAAATGCAGCAACGGCTTTGCAGTGTAAGTGCTTTCACATAATACTCCTTCAAACTAGAACTAGAAGTATGCTTCTTTAGGTCCTTAACTACACTGCAGCAAAGAGAAAGATTTATAACTATTACATTTTGCAAAGGAAATCAAGTCGTACATTCTCACGTGAATGCTCTGTCTCCACAGTGTCTTGCTGTTGACTGACTCTTCCTTCCTTCCACCTTTCATTAGTGATCTAACTTGATCCAAAAATGACCAGGAAGAGCTCTCTTTCCCAGTAGTGAGCTCCCATGGGAACCCTGCAAGGTATCTCTCAGCAGGTTACAGAAGCCACTCACCCATGTCCAAGAGGCAAGAAGAGTGGGTGAGTGGCCTCCTCACTAATACACCCTACTTGGAGTGCTAGTGGGGTGAATTATCCTTGTAACCGTATCACTGAAGGAAATACCCCAGCTGAAGGAAAATATCTCCACTGAAGGAAATACTCCTAGAAGAAGACTTCAAAGAAATCTCATATATGTACCAATTTCCAATCATGAATGCATTTAACATGTATTACAAACATGCTAGTAAAATTTTTTAAAGATTTCAAAGGGGTGATGAAGAAACAAGAGACCTCCATATCAGGAAAAGGACAAAACAGAGTTTCCAGGAAGAAAACGCTACCTATGCATTAGTTATGGCTGGTGACAGAGTGAATAATGTGGAACTGAGACCTAAAGAATTTAGAATGCATCATGAGGAAACCAAGAATAAATGTGGGAAAACACCGAGAAGACATAATACACAACCTAGAAGAAGGACATTGAGAGAACGGGGAAGTACAACATCCCAAAGATTGTATCTGACAATTTTCTCGTGCCAATCGAAGATTTCCATTCTCAGGCCGGAAAGCTCAAACAGGATAAACAGAAGTAACAGTCAGAGATGTCGTCATGAACACAGAACACCAGAAAAGAAAAAAAAACATTTTTTGTACTGGGAATTGAACTCAGGGCTTTGCACTTTCCAGTTCTTGCGCCACAGAGCTATATCTCCAGCCCAAAAAAATCTTAAAAGTTGTACGAAAATGTAAGTTATGTACACATAATAATGCTATTTGACGTGTAGCTCATTTTTCACAAACTAATGAAGCCGAAGCCTGTGATATAATCCTATCTTAGTTCTCTTCTCATTCCTGGGACAAAATACGCAACACCCACAGTTTAAAGGAGGAAGGGTTTCATTTGGCTCAGAAGTTTTAGAGGATGAACCTCACGGTCAGCTGGCTCAAGGCACAAAGGAAATGGCAGAAGGGTCTGGCAGAGAAGAGCCGCTCACCTCAAGGGAAGAGGAGGCAGAGAGGAAGGGGCGTCCCAGAGGGTGAGCCACACCCTTCCAGGCCAGCCAGCAACAACCTCTTCCAGCCAGACCCTGCTCCCCACAAAGTGTTCACCTCTGAACTCCTCGGTGGGTTAACCCGCTGCTGAGCAAGGCAAACCCATGACCCAAACTCCATCACTGCATGTGTGGGGATTTAGGAGACACTCAAACATTCGAATGGCTGACAGAAAATACCAGAGGAGCGCACCCCTGCTGGGTTGAGCGGCAGCATGTGGCTTGCTGGACCCTGAACCCTGCCCTGCCCGAGAGGAAGTCCAAAGTTTTGCAGGGCTTCCGGGAAGATGGCGACCAGGTGAGCAGCAAAGGAGCGATCCTCCTTGGTAAACACCACCAGCTCGAGACAGACTTGGCGAGCGTGAATGCCGGGACCTCGGCTGGGAAGATCAAACTGAACATGTTTCTCTGAGCTGCCGGGGGAGATGCGGTAGGGCGGCCCAAACTGCCGTGGCGAGACGCGGGAAAGCCCCAAACGCTGGGAGCCGGAGACGCTCCTCGCGGGTAGGGGGCTTGGCTGGGTCCGAGCGCCCAGGGGGCCACAGCTAGCTCGGTCCCTCCCGCCTCCCGAGCCGGCGCAGCTTTCCAGCGACTCCCGACAGAGATCGGCTCTTTAGCAGCGGCAACGCCCGGCAGTCTCACATTTCGCGCGCATCGGGCAGGCTGCGCAGCCTAGACCCTCGGCCAGGGCTGCGCGAGCAGCATAGGAGCGGAGCATCCCGCTCCCTCCCCCAGACCCGGAGAGCACGAGGAAACAAGTGGCTGCGAGCGGCGGATCACGAGCATAGCACAAAAAACTGGCACCTTGGAACCTTCCTGCCTGCAGGGACTCCGAAAACTGGTGAGCTATCTGCGCTCGCCACCAGATCACCGAGTGGGGGAGGAGATCCATCCCTATACCTGCAGGGAACCCTGGGAGGGCGGGGGAGCGGTCTTACACACCTCACCCAGGTCTCTAGCTAGGGAGTAGCTAACCAACATCTGTACAGCCTTTTAAGGGGAACTCTCAGCAGAAAGCTTAAGGGACATTCCCCCAAAGAAAAGTCATTGGAGCAGCCTCTGCAGCAGACCTTTGCCTGCTGAACTGCCTGGGGAATCTAAGGCTCAATATTTTGAATCTGATACCCAAAAAAGGGAAGACAGAAGAACAAATCTCAGCAGAAAGCTTAAGGGACATTCTCCCAAAGAGAAGGAATCATTGGAGCAGCCTTTGCAGCAGACCTCCGCCTGCTGAACTGCCTGTGGAATTTATAGCTCCACATTTTGAATCTGATACCCAAAAATGGGAAAACAGGGGAACAAAACAAAACTCAACCCCACCCAGAACAAGTTTTGAAGATGAAGATACAGGGGAACCAGGAAGCCTCATAACTTCAAGATATGAAACGATTGCATCCGAAATTAAACAACTCCAACAGGCCATGAAAGAGCTTAAAGTAGAAATAACCCACATACCCACAATGATTTCTCAGATAAAAAACGAGCTGAAAACAATGATGGAAGAAATGCTCCATTTACACAGACGAGAAATAGACAAAAGTCTAGAAGAAAATAGGAAACAAATGGAAACCTTACAAGAGCAATTCAGGAATGAATTACCAATAATGAAACAGGTCCAAAGAGAATGCCAGGATTTG